>APFE031274196.1:0-30042 GCA_000404065.3 Pinus taeda | reverse complement strand
AACTTACAATCCGCCGGTCACGATATGTAGTGATCCGACGGTTCATTCTCTCCTCGGTATTACCGACACTTGATCCGTGGCTTGACACCCGATTGGTCCATGAATTCTATTTAAAGCGCATGGAGGGTCATTTGTAGGTTAACCGTGCATGAGAGAAGCTTATGTAAATTTTCATTCTTTTATTAATAAATTGCCTGTAGTAGCCACGTTGGCGCAGGCCGTGGACTGTTTCCCTCTCTGAGGGTTTTAACCACGTCAAAATACTGGTGTATTGATCTGTGATCTGTTTGTGAGCGGTGTCCTTTTGGTGTTCTGTCTGAGGAACTTACCCTGTAAATTCCTACAACCCCTCTGCAGGATCATGTGCTAACTTGGTATATTAAGTATTGTTCTGATAATCCTCTTCTGACGATAGCAGAGACTAGGGCAGCCTTAAACAAGGAATTTAGTAAGCCTAAGTCTGACTCACAGTCAGTAATTAGATTTAAAGAAATCACGATGAGGGTCGATGAGACACCTTGGGAATTAGATCAACGGTTGAAGTTTAGAATCGAGAAGCTAACATGCATCTCATAGATAGTCAGCATCGTGAATGGTTTATAGCTTCACTTCTGCCCCCCCTGAGAATTTCTCTATCACAACAAAAGATAGGAATGCAGGAAAAAACCTTGGAAATCACGATGAGGTTGAATGCATCACCTATTCCGGATGCCACCTTAGGGGTACAACAGATCCACTCTCAATTATAGAGCCTTCACCTAGAATTACAGAGTTTGAAGAAAGACAAGGAGAAAAAACTGGAGGTGTGCATGAAAGTCTGGTGTTTGAAGTGCAAAGGCCAAGGGCATGATAAAGACCATTGTCCCATGTATGCAAATTATACTACATGAGTAGGACCAATTCCCTTGAAGCTAGAATCCCTAGCAGGGTCAAGCTCAAGGGTTGCGCTGCGGTGTGCTATTTGTCAAGTTACTAGACAACATGCGACAGATAATTGTCATTTACTTCAAAATTTCATCCAGACACCTCAACAGTGGTTTTGTAACTTCTGCAATTGGTGGGCCATGATGAGTGCCACTATCGAAGTTATGAGTTGATGATGGAAAGGACACCTACATACCGGATGAAAGCAGAAACTTGGCCTCTAGATCAAGGTGCTGAAGGGATGTGCGAAGGTTATCAGGGATGAGGATGGGGCTGAGGAGGAGGAGGACCTGGTAGAGGTGGGTCAGATTATCTGTTACAACTGCGGACAACCAAGGCACTATACATGAGAATGTAAGAATTAGACACGCTCGTCATGTCAATACTGCAGCTAATTTGACCATACTATAGAAGAATTCCCGGTAATGATAGCTAAATGCAAGAGAAGAAAACGCAACCTTAACAACATATGCAGAATTTACAGATGGTGAGAGCTGAGCCCCGCAAGGAGGATAAAAGTGTGAATATAGTGTTGATAAGTGGAATAACAACTAGTAATGATAAAAGAAAATAACCTGAAGAGAATGGATGGGTTCACAAAGCGCTAGAGAAAGAAGTTGGCTTTGATCTAGAGTGTGCTAAGGAAACGTTTATGGAATCCAAGAAGAGCTTCTCTGAGGCCTCCACCTCAGGAAGCGGGAACAAGGTGCAAGAAACCAACATGCCTGCAGAAGTTGATCCCTCTGCACTCACTACGTTTTTGGATACCTGCTTAAAATTTTTGCGTAATAGCAAAGATGTGGAAGGCTTGCAAGAATTAATAAACAAATGTGCAGGCAAAGAGAAGAGCCTTGATGGACACTAGGTGGTCAGAAAAATTGGCAAATATAAGGCACAAACATGGTGCGAGATGAGGCTCACCGCGCATATAGGTGATTATGAGATGGAACAGGTCATCTTGGATCTAGGGTTCGATGCGAACATATTACCAAACAAACATGGGAAAGAATGGGGAGACCTGTGATGTAGTGGCCTCCAATTCAGCTTAGAATGGCGAACCAACAGAAAATCATCCCCATGGGATGATTATATGGAGTAACAGTTGATATAGAAGGTGCGAGCACAATGGATGACTTTGAGGTTATAGAAATCGTCAATGACAGTAATCCATACAACGTGCTCATGGGAATTGACTGGGCCATTGATATGAATGGGGTCATCAATTTGAAGAAGAGGACAATATCGTTTGAAAGAAAAACACTTCAGTTTTTAGTATTGTTGGACCTTGCGGAAGGGGCGCGCTATGACTAATCAGTGATTATGAAGAAAGTGATGATGAACTGGATCAAATCTACAAAATAACAATGTGAGACCAAGACTGGATCAATCCGATGGTAGATTGGAGGATTGCATGGGATCTGGAGAGTTCCTGCACCTCTGATTTAGACGAGGAGATAGAACATTGGCAAAATCGCTTTCATGCAGTGTCTACATTGTGATGCAATATGATGACAAAGTCATTGTGATGTGTTTCATCGTAGGTAAGGAAATTACCCTATTATGATGGTTTAAATGATGTTGATCTGTTTTTAGATGAATTTGAGCACGAAGTCCTTGAGGGTCACCGCTTTCAAGCATTAGAGTTGGCACTGCGCGCTACACTTGCATGATGGTGGGGTACACATTAGGATAGTTTTGTTGGATGGTGAGATTACAGAAGAATGATAAAGCTATGATTTGGGCGTGTTAACACAAGAATGACTGAGAAATATAATGGAAGGGATGATCCGTGTGATCACCTAGCAAAATGGACTAAAGCATGGGGGAAAGAACTGCAACCAGAATGGGAACACATATTTTTCCATACTTTGGATACAATTCCCATGAATTGGTATCTGGAAACGAAGGTCCACCATGGCACCACAGAATGGGATATATTGAGGGAAGGGTTCTTATTGACCTTCAAATTTGAAGATGCCTTCGCAAGAATTGATGAAGCGCTACAAGAGATTAAGGTGGTTATATTCAGAATGCCGCAAGAACCTATGGAATGGATCCAACCAGAATGGAGCACCCAACTGCACCATGTGTTGGAATGCTATAATGTAACCGCTGAAGAGGAGGATGAAGATATGCGAAACATTAGTATTCCAGAGGAAGAAGGGCATTATGAAGTCAAAGGCCCACAAATAGAAAACTCGGACATCTCCGCACTGTTGAAGACAAAGCAAATAAACATTACCACTGAAGTAGAACCAAATTTCACGAAGATTGGAGATTATTGGGATGACACTACAGTGGAATAAGTTGTTGAGTTACTCCGTGAATACCAGAATATCTTCCCTACTAAGTTTTCAGATTCAAAGGGCATAGTTGGCAATCTAGGCATTATGAAGATCATTTTGAAGCCAGACGTGAAGCCTAATAAACAGAGGTCGTAATGCCTTAATCCTAAATATAAGGAAAAGGTTCATCAAGAGCTAGATAAGATGTTGGAGGTAGGAATCATAGAACTAGTTGAAGAATTTGATTGGGTGAGCTTGATGGCAGTTAAAGAGCAGAAACAAAAAGGTGAAATAAGGATTTGCATAGATCTACGGAAGCTTAATGATGTGTGTGTTCACGACTCATTTTTGACGCCATTTATAAATGAATTGTTAGATAACGTTGGAGGCCAAGAAGCCTATTCCTTTGCTGATGGATTTTATGGGTATCATCAGATCAAGATTGCACCAGAGGATAGGAGAAAAATGACCTTCACGACAGAATGGGGTTGTTCTCAATACACTATGATGCCGTTTGGGCTTAAGAATGTGCCTGAGATATTTTCTCGTGTAGTCATAGTAGCGTTCAAAGAGTTCATCCATAAGTTCTTGGAAGTATCCTTTGACGATTGGACAGTATTTGGATTAGTGAAGCACCATGTAGAAAGTCTATGCTTGATGTTGGATAAGTGTTGTAGATACCAAATCGCTCTGAATTTGAAGAAATGTGTATTTTGTGTTCCCTTTGGGATCTTGCAAGGTCACATGGTGTGCAAGATATGTTTGATGGTGGACCCTACAAATATTGCAGTAATTGTGAATTTGGAGGCCCTTAGGAACGTCAAGCAACTATGCGCGATGCTGGGACGTACAGGATATTATAGAAAATTTATCAAAGCTTATGCTCAAATTACTACGCCCATGGAGAAACTGTTAAAGAAGGATACGACATTCTGTTGGGATGAATAATGTCAGCGCAACTTAGATGTATTAAAGGAAAAGATGGTCACTGCGTCGATTTTGTTATTCCTTGATTCGAAAAAGGAGTTTCACGTACATGTGGATGCCTCTTGCATTATGGTGGGTGCAGTGGTAACGCATGCTGGTGAAGGAGAAATGGACCATCCTATAGCCTTCGTAAGTAGGAAGTTATCGAAGGCCAAGAAGAATTATTCAATAACTGAGTGTGAAGGATTGGCCATGGTGTACGTGCTGCAAAAATTTAGGCATTATCTGTTATGAGGGCATTTCAAGATGTACACATATCATTCTGCCTTGAAATACATGGTCAATAAGTCTGTGTTGGGGGGGAAGATCTATAGATAGTTTCTATTATTTCAGGAGTATGACTTTGAAGTCATTGTGAAGCCAGGGAGGTTAAATGCAGGACCTGACCATCTGTCACGGATCAAAATAGGAGAGGAGCCTAATAATGTGGAGCAAGGGTTTCTAGATGCGCATCTCTTTGTGGTGCGCGTAGCGGATGTTCATTTTTCCGATATTATTCACTTCTTGACTACAGGGATGGCACCAAAAGGATATACAAGTTAGTGGGAAAAGGAATTAGTAGTGCACGCAGCTGATTTTTCAATCATTGCGAGACATCTGTATAAGATGGGTGCAGATGAGATATTATGAAGATATGTACCGTATTTTGAGTGGGATAGCATTCTCATTGAAGCTCATGGGGGAGCTGCAGGAGGTTATTATGCAGGAAAGGCAACTGAGCAGAAGATTTTGCGTGTAGTTCTATGGTGGCCAACTTTGCACAAGGATTCTAAGTTGTATTGTAAGGCATGCGATGCATGTCAAAGAAGTGGGAGACCATCATGAAGAGATGAGTTGCCACTACATCCTCAAGTATCGTTGCAGCCATTTTAGAAGTGGGAAATTGATTTTGTTGGGCCAATTCAGCCCCCAAGAAAGAAAACATGCGTGCATTATATTATCACCGCGGCAGAATATCTCATCAAATGGGTGGAGGCACAGCCAGTTAAGGATTGTACAGGGGCTATGATAGTAAAGTTCTTGTTTGAGTATGTCTTAACATGATTTGGCTTCCCAAAAGTGTTGTTGAGTGATAGAGGTATGCACTTTCTAAATGAAATAATCAACGCGTTGACTGAAGAATTCCAGGTCTACCATCAGAAGAGTATGTCATATCACCCGCAGGCCAATGGAACTGTTGAAGCCTTTAATAAGATTTTAGAGGACACATTGATGAAGATCTGCACCACGTAGCAAAATGACTAGGATGTGCGCGTACCTGCAGTACTATGTGCTTATAGGACTATGTTGTAGCTGTTGTAACAACCCCTCCAAAAATCCGGAAACCCTTAAAATTTTCAGAGCCCTTGTATCGTGTGGAACCTCCTGCCCCACTGGGATCTACTCAAAGAGTTCAACAATCCTGAAGGACCCCAGAAAAGTCTATGTTTTTCAGCTAAGTATAGCTAGGTCACTAGTTCATGCCCAAAGTCAGTCAATAGCATATTTAGAGTGCGACTAAGTCTAAACCTTGCAACTGTTGTGACTTTTGCGACCCATGCGACTCACTAGTCGTATAAGTCGCAAGGTCGCATTTGTCTTCCGGCCATCAATGTGACCATGCGACTCTTGCGACCTTGTGACTACTTGGTCGCAAGGTCGCATCTGTCTTCCTTGGCCATCAATGTGACCATGCAACTCTTGCGACCTCACGACTACCTGGTCGCAAGTTCGCATAGGTTGCAAGGTCGCACATACCTCACTCACCCATGAATGTGACGATGCGACCCTTGTGACCTCGTGACTACCTGGTCGAAGGTCGCATACGTCACAAGTTCGTATGTTAGACCCATGCAACCTCGCACGTGCGACCAAAGCTATAAAAGGGAAGGTCACCCAGTTTCATTGAAATGTCTCCTTTGGTCGCATGATAGACGAGGAAGTTCTGCAACTTGGGCAAACATGCAGTTTTCTCTAGGTAAGTGACCTTTCGACTTCTTGGTAATCATGATTTCCCCCCAAGTGTCGTGTTCAAATTTGGTACCGGAGGACAGGTGATTCCCTTAGGCTTTGATCTTTGGCCTAGGGAAAAGTGTCCAAAAAGAATTTAATTTTTCTCCTAAAGTGACTTTATAATTTTTATAAAGTCAAATTTAATTTAAAAGTGACTTTAAGTGATAAAGTTACTAAAGTCTAATTTTAAAGTGACTTTAATAAAGTCAATGTAAAATTAGAAAGGAAAAGTGACTTTGGAAATAAATGACTAAGTGGGTCTTTATTAAAGTGGGGTGAATTAAAAAATAGAAAGTGAGATTTAAATGAGCATTTAATCTCAGCCATAGATCTGAATCTATTTCAGCCATTGGATTTAGGGATCACCCAAAAGTCACTTAGGGTTGGATTAAGGGAGGAAAAGGAGGAAAAGATCATTCATTCTTTCATGAGCAGATTGGGAGAAGGAGAGCAAGAGAGCAAGGGAGATTTTTGGACAGTGAGGAGAAGGAGGTTGCAAGTCTGTACAACGGAGTTTCAGCAAGGCGAAGTTTCAGCAAGGCAGAGTTTCAGCAAAGTGGAGTCTCAGCAGGGCAGAGTTTTAGCAAGGCTGAGTTTCAGCAAGTCTATACAGCGGAGTTTCAGCAAGGCGGAGTTTCAGCAAATTAGTACAGCGGAGTTTCAGCAAGGCGGAGTTTCAGCAAGGCTGAGTTTTAGCAAGTCTATACAGTGGAGTTTCAGCAGGGCGGAGTTTCAGTAAGGCTGAGTTTCAGCAAGTCTGTACAACGGAGTTTCAGCAAGGCTGAGATAAGTTGTAAAAGTTTGCTTGCTAATTTTTGTTGAATATTTCTCTTACTGTAAAAAGAATTTTCCAGAAATAAAAGAAACTTTCGAACTGGTTTTCCCCAAGAGTTGTAGGGGGTTTTTCCAGGGTCACATTGACCAAAAATCTCTGTGTTTAAATGTGTTTTAATGGCTGTTTGTTACTGCTGATTTTTATTTCTGCAATTTCCAACATTCTGTAAAATTTCCAGAATTTGTGTTTTCAAAAAAAAAATATTTTTTCAGTTGTTAAATGTATGGTTATGGGAAAGGGCATTTAACTATATGGGAGAAATAAGAAGAAACTGAAAACCGGGGTGGGAAAACAGAAAATTTCTACATGGTATCAGAGCTTGAGTGCTGAAGAGCAGTTTGGAACAGCAAAAGGGAAAAATTACAGTTGCTGATGTTTCACTCAGAAAATTCCGCCAAGCTGATTTTTCACAAACCACAGTTTTATCTTTACTACAGCAGTGTTATTTTTCAGTTTTAGGACAATAGGATGTCATTGGGATTGAGGGTTGAGGATAGGTTGGATGGGCATACAAATTACAGCGTTTGGAAGAAGGGATAGGGGATTGATGTTTCCTAACTCCCTTCCTCATCCAAATGCGAACTCAAAGGAGTAGTTGGCATTGAGAAACTTCTAGAGGCTTCCAATGGATAAGGAATCTTCAAACCCTCACGGAAGTTCGTTCAAATTCGCCTAGTACAGGCCAAAGAGGGACCAAGTGCGCTGCATAACACCCTGTCAGTGTATGGTTTGCAATGCAGCGCACCCTAATGAAGGCCTACCTACACTGATCTTCTTAGACGTAGTTTTTGTATGTTTTTAGTGATGGAACTTCTTGGCAAGTGAGGCATTTTGATGTTCAACTTCTTTAGGGCATATAATAACTACATTAGTGGTTGATGGGCCCTAATAGTATCAATCTGTTAGTTGGGGTTGATGTGCCCAACTAGATCTGTAACAATTGCCCCCTAAAGCATGAAGTCGAAAATATATATGTCGAGTGAAATGCTTTATCACGAGGAGAGGAGGTTTCGAAACGGAAGGTGACCTGCATCAATTACAATACATATATCATGATAATTTGATTTTTCTCATGAACTAGTTGAGGGAAGGCATACCCATGCTCAACTTATAATATTTCATTACATGTAAGGCCATGAATGGTTGACCATGAATGTAAGGCCATTGTACATTTGATTTAGTACTCCTAAAAAAAAAATTGTAGCCCGGATGGATGGAACTAGATCCAGGGTTTTCAATCTCGTTCAATCTTTTGCTCAACTACAAGTATAACCATGTGAATAGATGTTCTGAAGTTGAACATGGAAAGACATCGTATGATTACCAGCCAAGATGTAAGCCGTTAGCAGACGCGAGAGGAGTCACTGATAATGATAATGACTCTCAAGGTACTATAGTACATTTCGCATGGTGTGAATAAATTATTTGATGTCGAACACCATACAAAGTCTTTCGGTCGAAGGCCATTGATGTCAACCTATCACCGGAAGTGAGAAACCTGCCATTGATGTATGCAAGCTTCAAGGTACTGAAGGGGTGTTTCTGGGTTAGCTTCTTGGATGATGCGCTAATGTCGACAAGAAATGACTCATTGCAGGAGGGCTTTGATGTATCCCACATTTACGACACGAAATGAGGTAAATGATTTTGGAGATGAAATATTGATTGACGACAGAAGGTTCAGGAATGGCGGTCATGAAAATGAAGGTTTACGGTATTACAAAGGATGAAGTTTGAACTGAATGACTTCTCTTGAACATATCGATGACACTGAATGAATTGGCAACATTGACTCAAAACCAAGTAATGGATGGTATGATAGACCAACAATGTGATAACCATCAAGCAGATAACCCAACCCAAATAGTCACAGAGATGAAGTGAAAGTGTCATGGTCAAGAGCGACTTGCTACCATAAAGTTTTCTTGGCTTTTTCCTTTTTCCCCAGTCATTGCTAACCAGTACCTCTTTATTTTTTATCAAGCTTGAGGAGGATAACATATTATTGTTGTATGATTTCACCCTTTGGGAAAATCCATCGCTATTTGATGCTTTAACGAGTCTAGTGAAGGTGAAAATCAGCCTTGTCTAGATGGACAAGCTTGTCGCTATTTGATGTTTTTAACGAGTTTAATGACAAAGACAACTCGATCCTTTTCATGTTTAGAGACTTTGAAAAGGGACGAAAAGGAAACTCCTTAAGTTTTTTTTCGTAAAATAATCTCTCAAGTCCGAAAAAGCGTAAAATAATACAAGAGGGATGTCATTTCCAATTCTTTAATGAGTTGGAATAGACAAGCGCTCATCAATATTTTCATACTTAGAGAGTTTGAAAAGAGTTTAAAGAGGACTCTAAGGGGGTTCCTTTTTCGTTTTTAACAAAGCTCGAAAAAGAGATAAAAGTTTGCTTTGTGGTCAAAGATGTTCAATTTACACTTGAGCGCGTGAAATTTTACTTTCACTTGTTAAACCTACTCAAAACTCCATCAAAGAGGATTAAAAATACATGTTCAAATGGATAAAATGAATAAAAACCAATGTTTACTCGATTAACATGCAAGAAATAAACATAAAAACAAGTTTTATTATTCATTTCTACCATTTCACTTTTACCCTTTGATTTTGGTGCTCTGGAGCAGTTTTCTACCTCAAAGTTCACTAGCTAATTGCGGAGGATTCAGTGGACCGTTTCTCGTGCCATCTAGATCAGGTAGGAGCTATCCATGTTCTCTTCCATTTTATTCCATTTATTTTCAATTTTAAGCAAAAAAGTTTGGTTTTTGAGGCCCCCTAGGGTTTCATTTTGCACACTCTGGATCAATGCACCCTTTCAATATCGAAAGGTGTGCTACATTGCACACACCTAGAAGGCTGTATGCATTGCAGCGCACTGTCTCTAAGGGAGGGGTGCGATGGGCACAAAAACCAAATTTTGACAACTATTTTCTCTCAAATTTTCCATTGGTTTTTTGTAAAATATAGATCCTAATTTGTCTGATGGTTGCATTTCAGACATTCATCAAATCAAAATGGTGATTATATGGAGAGAACGAGATCATGAAGAACACAACATGATTGCCCTAAATAATCAGGGAACAGTTGATGCCTTAAGGAATTGTGGGATGCTAAATTATTTTCGATTATCCAGCATGCAGCAACAAATTGATCTCTTACAATACCTTGTTCGTTCTTGGGATCCTACCGATCAAGTCTTTCACATTAGGGGAAAAGTGATCCCCTTTACCATCGATGATATTTATTTTTTGACTGGACTGTCGAGGCGGGGTGTCCCCATCTCATTATCAGGATTTACCAGAGGAGGTGAATGAGTGAGAGATTATATACAACAGTTCTACCGGGAAGGAGCTCAACTTATTAGAGATGGAAAGATCAACATCAGGGATGTTAGTGATTTATCGTTGAGAACAATCCTTTTTACCCTCACCACACTGGTTGGTAGCGCAACTTTACACTTGGAAAATAGGTCATATATGCAGTATGCTTTAGAATGTTTGGAGCCAAAGGTGTTCAATTGGTGTGAGGCAGTTCTTTCATCCATGAAAGAACAACTGGCCAAGGTAAAGAATGGAAAGACAAAAATTTTTGGCTATGGGTCTATCTTGATTTCTTTTGCCTTGGAGAGAATTCCACTCATGCAGCCACAACACATCTCACTGAGAGTACCTAGACCTAGAGACCCACGGATGCAGAGGTTGGTAGTTGTTATGGCTAGGCATGCTGGCGAGCAATTGATCTCATTTACCCCTGCTTTATTTGAGTGGTTTGACCGTCACGACATGACCTTCGCAGAATATTCATATTCAGGGATGGATTTCCGTGGTGATCCAGATCTAATGTTATTGTTTGGAGCTTAGTGGAGTGCTATTGGTAAATTGTTTGACCAAAGTGTTTTTGTTTTTAAAGTTTCTAATCTTTTTTTTGTATTTTTTTTTATTATTGCCAAGACTAAACAAACATTTTCTATATGTATGCAGATGTTGGATCTGTTCAACCTGTGGGACGCCAACGAGAGGCAGGTGCGCCAATACAAAGAGCTGTTGGGAGAGCAGTTCTCTGAGACTTGGATTTAGCAGAGACATTGGTTGAGCTACAGGATCACATAGAGGGTCTGACCCTAGGTATTTCGAATGTCCATATCGAGGAGTTACCTATGTGATTGCAACATCATACCATTGGCATGCCGAGTCGTTGGATGAGACTCCTACGCATGATAGCACAGGCTGTGACCTATTATCATGAGCAACACTAGTCTAGTTTGATATTTTCTACATACATTTTTGAGTTTTTTGGGTTAGATGACCAATTTTTGTCTTGGACACAAACTATTTGTAAAAGCTTATATAAAACTATCTATTTGACTTTCAGAGTTTTATTATGGTTAAGTGATGCAATCCTATTCAAATGATGATGTGAATTGAAAATGTTTACTTTACAAATGTCGCAAATGTCTATTTAACACATAGTTCGCTAGAGAATCAGTTAATGTGTTTAGATTTCTAGAAAGATGCTGATATTAAATAAACTCAAAATACCTTTCCAAAATACGAACTCTAAGGAACATGCAATGAATTGCTAGGTTTTGAACAGTATAGACGCTAGTAAGCTATAGTACAACAAGTTGTGAGTCTAGCCTAATGATGATTCGGTGCATGTCAAGTGAAATGGCATCAGAGAGGAGTTCAATCAACGCACTATACTTAGTGATATTGTTTGTCGGTTGTCCAATACATATCCCTCTAAAACTCACTAACTTGCCACTTGGAGAGAAAATGGCCCATGCTACAAAAGATAAATTTTGCATACTACGACTAGCTCCATCGGCATAACCAACAAATAGTTCTGAAATGTTCGACATCTGCAACAAATGCGAAGTGGATTACCTAACCAAATAAAAACTCTAAAAGAAACACACACACAAATGCAATCAAAGCATATATACAGTGAATTTACTACACTCAACTAAGCATAGTAACGTTTAAGGTACAACGCATTTCAGGGCTGCAACAATGGAATCCCATCATAGTCCACTAACTCGTAGGCACCTTTTGTCAACACACGTTTAACAATGTAAGGCATTATACGTAGTGGTTAAAATTTTCCCGCTCCAAGTTTATAATAATCCTGATCATAAAACAAGACCAGGTCACCTTCTGAAAAGACACGAGGCATAACATTTTTATCATATTGTGCCTTGATGCATTTTTTGTGCGCCTCGTTAGCCACTGCGACATCATGACAGGTTTTATCTAGATGGATTAAATCTAAGAAACACACTTCTTCTTCAGAAGTGTTAAGTAGCAGGTCAATTGCGAGTTTGAGAGACGAGATTTCACATTGGATTGGTAAGACTGCTTCTAAACCATACAACAACTGAAAAGGCATAAATTTGGTTACATTCCTCATCGAGGTTTGATATGCTCACAAAGCCAAGTACAGGATTAAATGCCAATTCCTTTTATGAACTCCAATCATTCTTTGAAACATGTGCTTAAGGACTTTTTTGATAGCCTCAACTTGTCCATTAGCTTGCAGGTAGTATGGAGTATAACTATCATGTGATAGTCCTAATTTGGCGGTTAATTTGAGCATCATGTGATTGTGAAAATGCAACCCATGATCTATAACTATAGCTTGTGGTACACCAAACTTGGCAACAACATGGTTGAAAAGAAATAGAGCAGTCGTTTTGTCACTGTTGTTCAATGTTGGCATCGCCTCGGCCCATTTGGTAAAATAGTCAACGACGACTATAATATACCCATGCTCCCTGGTCGAGGTGGGGCTACATGTCATAAAGTCAATGCCCCATTTTGTGAATGGGCCAACAACAACAACTGGATGCAGTGGTGCAGGTGGTAATCTAGTTTTACGGTCAAATATCTGGCAAGCATGGCAACTTCTGATAGCAAGAATGCAATCTTTGAATATGGTTGGCGAGAAGTAGCCAGCATGTAGAATTTTATGTGTAGTTGTGTAACCAGATAAATGTCCCCCACAAGCACCTGAATGACACTCATTCAAAGCTTTTCCGGCCTCCTCATGAGTAAGGCACCTATGTAAAATCGTATCGACACCACGACAATAAAGTGTATCACCAATGATTAGATAATTTTTGGCTTGGTATCAAGTACGTTGTTGTTTAGAGCGAGAGGTATTAGGCTAAAAAACTTGGGTCTGGAGATAAACCAATATATTTCCATACCATGGATCACTTGACGAGATAAGAAATAGAAACTCATCCAAGATTGATGCTTCTGATGTTAAATCATTGGAGGATGAAGGAAGATCACAAAGTAACTCGGCAAAGACAAGAGATTTCTTTGATTTAGATTTGATGAATTCCAAATCAAACTCCTGCATGATAACTATCCATTTAGAATATTTTCCCTCCAACAATTGACATGACAAAATGTATGTCATAGTGTTGCAATCTGATATAATGGTAGTTTTGCAGAGGAGGATATAATGACGAAATCTTTGCACAGCTTGAACAACTGCCAAGGCTAACATTTTAACATAGGAATACTTACTTTCTGTATCATTGAGATTACAACTCAATGGTTGTATCTGCAACAGCGAGATATAGGAAAAAGTATTTTTGATAGTTTGGGGCATACATTAATGATGCTCTAATAAGAGAATCTTTGAGAGCATCAAAAGAATCTTGTGCAACTTGGTCCCAGTGGAAGGGTATCCCTTTCTTCAATAGACGTGTATAGCCTTTAGCTAATTCAACATAGTTTGGAATGAACCTCCTTAGAAAGTTTGCCTTCCCTTGAAGTCTCGGTATCTGTAACAAGTTTGAAGGTGGAGGCAAGTCAAGGATTGCTTGAACCTTAATGGGATCGAGTCGAATTCCATCTTTTGAAACTATGAATCCAAGTAATCAACCAAAGCCAACACAAAATACACATTTATGTGGATTGAGTCTTATCTTGTAGTGTTGACATCGTAAGAATATTGCTCTCAAATGTTGCAGGTGATCAATCCATTTTCATGAATGAGTAGGCAAATCATCAAGATAAGGTTGAACAATGTGCTTGATGTCATGGAAGGCACAATTCATTTCCCTCTGAAATGTAGCCCCTGCATTCTTCAAACCAAAATGTAGCTTTCAATAAGTGAATGTGCCCCACGGACATATAAAAGCGGCTTTTGATTGGTCTTGTCGGCAGATATTGATTTGATTGTAGCCAAAAAATCCATCCATGAATGAAAAGATTTCACATCCGGCACATTCATCAATAATCTAGTTGATAAAAGGTGTAGGATAATTGTCCTTTAGACATGCTTGGTTGACATCCCTATAATCAACACACACTCGAATTGTCCCTTGTTTTTTCATCACTGGAACAATATTAGATACCCAATCAGTAAGAAGTACAAAAGAAAATGAAGCCAGCATGCAAAAGTTTTTCAACCTCTGCTTTAATGGCAGCGACTTTCTTAGGATGAACAGGTCAAAGCCGCTGTCATACTGGTTTGACATCAGGGTACATTTTAATCTCATGTTCAACATTACTTGAGTCAATGCCTGACATATCCTCATAAGAACATGCAAAGATATATCGAAATTCGCGAAAAAGAGCACAGTAAGTATCAAGTTCCAATGAAGAACATGATTTGTCGACATGAATGTTTTCCACAATGTTAGGCTTGGTCGAAATGTTTATAGAAATCGTTTCTTCTATGTTGGACAAATTACGCTCAGAATCTATAGTATTTATAGAATTTGACAAGAAATCAATGGTCGATGGGTGATTTAGTTCATCTAAATAATCTTCATTGTCATCTCGAAGGTGGGAAAGATGATGATAATCCTCCCACAATGTCTCTCCTATCATCATTGATTTGCCGATTCCTTCATCCATAGAATGTATACATGAAAAAAGATCAGAAGAGGTACCATATTCTAACGACCTAACTACCCATACATTTGTTGAGTGCGGATTAGGGTTTGCCGCACAAGCCTGAAAAATTGATTGCTATGATGATTCAAAGGGGCTAAATGGCAACCCCTCACTATGACTATCAATTTCAAAGTAGTTGGAAATCTTCGTAAAATCAGATGATGTCGAAGAAATCACGTTGCAAGTCTCCACTCTTGCCACTTCCACCAAACCAAATGGTGACGGGAGGGTAAAAGTGCCCATCAGGGAAGGATCTTTAAGGAGACCTACTCGAACACTTTGAAGTGGCAGTGGGTTTTCGTGTATCAGCGGAATGCTTCCCGTAGCCTGTGAACTATTGGAAAATAAGGCTAGCTGATCAATGACTGTGATTCCACCCTTGAAAGGGAATGCAATTATATGAAAGTACGTGGAAACGACAGCAGCCATAGCATATACCCAAGGCCTTCCTAGTAAAATGTTGTAATCGAGGAGTCTATCAACTACCTCAACGTCAACAGTAATTGTCTTGCCCCCTAGTTCAATTTGCAGGTTACTTAAAATCCCATATGGAGTATATGTTCTTCCATCAAAGGCTTTTAATGTAGTTGGTGATCATGACAAAGGTGGTGAACCAAGTGTTTTCGAGCAGCTCATGGACATAATGCAAGTAGATGTCCCCTCATCAATAATAGTTAGTGAACATTCTTATTGAGAGCTTTTACTTGTATTAGGAAAGCTAATTGTGACGGTAACTGTGGTGAATATCCCGCATGGTTAAAAACCACAAAATTTGAATCCGTAGGATCTATTCCACCTATTGCTGACAATAAAGCTTGTTTTTGGGAGGGACAGTTTTGCAATACCTCGAGTGTCAACACAGCGGAAGGTGATTGAGCTAGATCTTCCACTATATTATAGTTTTGAGCTGCTCGAGCACGAGGATTGAATTTTGATTTGTGCACAACTCCCTTTGGTGGCTTTATCATCAATTCAGGTACAACTGGTAGAACAACTTCTGATGAAGCCAAGGTCGAAGTACTAGGTTGATCAGTGACCTGGTTATTCAATGACAAAGGATTTCCATAATCTTTGTTTCTTGTTGACACCAAAACATCGTTTTGTGGATTTGTGATGGATAACATGAGTACTTGGGATGTGGAAGCATTGTCAGTTGCAACCAAATGTGTCTCTGGGGTAGGAAAAGGATCTGTCAACGCTGCTGATGTAGTTGAAGTCTTTAAAAGTTTAGAGACCTCAGAGCAATGTGGACAATCTCTTATATAATGCTCGTCATTACATATCAGACATGGATAATGAGGTTTCCTTGCCACATTAGGGGATTCAGATGATTTCTCTGGAGTGGAATTTTCTTGTTTCTTTTTGTTATTCTTTCCCTTTTTGTTACCTCCTGGTTGCTTTGGATTTTTGCCTTTGTCATATGACACGACATTAATCTCTGAGGCATGATTGTTTTTTGATGCATTGGTAGCTTGATTGGAAATAGCAAGAGTTTGACCAAATGGTCTTCTTGTCCCCTATGTGCTTGAAGAACCAATCACACCGTCGCCGACATGAGAGTACCTACTCGATTGTGGAGGTGGTGGAATAGTGAAATCTGGTCTAGGTGCATCGGGAATTTTATCATAGAGCATGCCAAATTGTGTGTAAATCAAATCTAAGTATTGGGCATGAGTGATAACTTGTTCTTCTGTGACGACTCTCCCTTTTGCCACATCCTTAGTGATTGATGGAAACAAGGACTTTATGAATCACTCAGCTAAAAGCTGATCGGAAATGTATGTCTTAACCATTCGACACCGACGCCACCACTCATGAATATGATCTGAGATATGGGTAGAAGTAGTTTGTTTAAAGTTGGTCAAGAGCTCCGTTCGAGTCTCGTATCTGATAGGTAATTGGAAGTGGATCAAAAGGTAGTGGCTAAAGTGGTGAAGTTATCGAAAGAAGCTCTTCGTAATTCAATGTACCATTTAATAGCTGGACTAGTAAGTGTTCTTTGGAAAAGACGAAGTCTGATCGAATCATCATTCAAAGTGTTGGATGAACACCATAAATGAAAGGTCATAACATGATTCTATGGGTCTTCTCCAGGATTTTTGTTAAACTTTGGAATATTAGATGGTAACTTATGCGGAATTACTGGCCACCAAGGTGCATATGCGATTGGATCATTAGTGAGCCAATTTAAATCTGGTAATTCTAAAGTTGCTACAAATGGCAACTGTCGATTCAAGTCAAGTTGAGCATACCCAAGATATGATGGAATTGCCTGTGCAATAGGTCTTTGCATACCAACATAGGGCATCTGCATTTGATAACTTTGGTATGGTTGTTGAACAAAACCAGTATAAGATGGTTGTTGATAATTAGACTGAATTTGTGGTTGCCCATAACCTGCAAAGCCTTGTTGCCTAGGAGCTTGGTAAGCTTGATATTGACCAAAACCAGGTTGAGCTTGTGAACCAAGTCCAAATTGAGGTTGGAACTGTTGGAACTAGGGTTGTTGTAATTGTGGCAACCACGGTTGTTGAACCAGCTATTGTTGCCCAGCAATGAAAGGTTGACCAGGTTGTGAATCAACTATACCAGTGTAAGCCTGGGTCAGTCCAAATAAAGGTATACTAACCTGATGTTGTTGCTGAGCTCCAGAAACAAGAGGTTGTTGTATAACAACCTGAGAAACTTTAACCTATTGACTTAAAACTTGTGGTTGCAAGAGAGAAGGATCAGTTTGTACTAGTTGAGATACAATAGTTTGAGCTTGTGACTGTGGGACAATGGTAACAACAGGTGTAGTAGGAATAGTTGACACAGTTTGCATTGGTTGTGTTGGATACACAAGCCTTAGTTGAGTTGGAATTGTTGGTTGCAATTAACAAACTCTAATTCCAGGTTGACTTGAATATTGTGGGAAATTACCATATGGTTGTCCTCCGAAATAAGCAAATTGCTCTCCATATGGTGGCAATCCAGTATTTAATGGATACGCAGGTCTTTGATGACCAGATTGCCTAGCCTGATACTGATATGTAGGATCAAACTGTTTAGTTCCCATTAGAGAAGAACCAGGTAGAATTCTGGTTGAGGACATGGGTGATGACCATGGTGCAGAAGCAACCCTTGATTGGGTTCCTGACAATGATTGATAACCAATCAGGATGGATGATTCACCATATAGGTGTGACTCAGGTGTGGTAGAAAACATCGAAGGAGTTACAACAGAATATTTTGCTGCAGCTGCATCAAATGATACAGTCGGAGATGTTAACGGTTATTTAGCCATAGTTAACTGGCCCAAAAGTTGTCCTAAAGATTCAATAGGTACTTGAAAGGAAGAAGGAATAGATGAAGCAAAGTATTCAGGAGTAGCAGGGTAAAGATAAAGCCCAGCTCTGAAGTGAAACAGGGTTCCAAGTGTGGACTCTCCTACTAATTCTCTATGGCAATCAAACCCGGTGGAAGGACTTGACCGTCAGGTCCGTAAAAGATTTATGGTGTTGATTAAAGTGTAGTTTCAACAATTACTGATGTCTAAGGGGTAACAGCTTCTGAATGTCGAAATTCGAAGTTCATATGTTCAAGTAAATGAACAACAGTTTCAAAGGGAGGTTCCTGAACAACTTCAGGTTCATATGTAACTTCTATTTGAACTGAAATAGATTCTGGACAAACTTCTGGTTGAATTGATTCAAGTTCAGAAGCACTTTCTTGTTGAACAATTTTAGGTTGAGTATCAACTTGTTGTTGGACAACCTCAGTTACTGTTTCACTAGGATCAGTGCTAATGTCCTCAGGTAATTGTGAAACTTCTTCTTTAGGAACGGATGTACTAGAAATGGTCAAAGTAACTTGAGTCTCTGTAGCTATTGAAACAAATGTTTCAAGTAATCCAAATGAAGAAATAGAAGTTCTTGATGTACTAAACTTAGTTAAATGAAATTTCTTTGTCTGAGTTGGTGTTGCTTTGGGAGGCAAAGGCGGTTGGCTTGTTGTTCTTCGCGAATGACAAGGTTTGGGTTGATGTTCCTCCACGATTGCTAATTAATTCTATCAACTTAAAGTCAACTAAGGAATGAGGATGTTATTCGTGGTCAATTAATTTTTTACGACACTAGAACACAACTTCGCTTTTTCATTTTTAAATAGTCGAGAAAAAGAAAAAGATGACTCTAGTCATCTTCGATGTTTAATGAGATTGAAAGGATAAGTGCTCAGATGATCCTTTTACTTTTAAAGAGTTGAAAAGGAACGAAAGTGACTGCTCTGGATATTCTAGACAAGAGGGTTTACCAGACAAATCACAAAACTGCAATATACACCTTGGTGATAAATGAAATAGAAATGACTAAGGACTTTACATACGGTAGTCAATCTTCCTGAATTCTATGTTCGGTGCGTTGCGATCGGTGAGGCGGCAAACTCAGCTTCCTAGGGATAAAGGATTTCAACCTATTGGGGTCTCCCACCATATACTCAATAGTACATAGAGCACAAGTCCGTACTAGCACTTATCGAATCAGAGAGGACGAATCACCCAACCTCAGTGAAAATGATAGCCACTAGGTTTAAAGACGCCAGAACACGTCTCTAGCCTAGACCTCTAGATGTTTTTCATTAAGTTCCAATGCATTATTAGAAATATTGATGCTCATTTTAAGTTGATCTTGCTTAGGAATTTACCTTTCAAGTTCACCACGTGATGTATTCTGAAATTATCGGGAATGCAACTATCATGATAAGCATTCTTTCCATTCAATTTTAACAATGAAAATCCTAACTACTTAGGTATAGAGCAATCAGATTTCTTTTGATCATAGAGCAAAGAGCACAATCTAAATGCAAATTCCCTACACTATTCCATTTAGCACACACAAACTCTTTTCAATGCAAATGCATGTATTTATTTTCAATTTCCCCTTACGTGAATGATTCAAAAAGGAAAACTAATGCACAAACGATCAGCAAAATCTATTCATAAAAATGACGATTTTGTGACAATTTCTTTTCAAAGAAATGAAGACTTTACGACAATTTCGTTTTCAAAGAAATGAGGAATTATGACACTTTCAACGAAAAAACTAATCATATACACATATCAACCAATCGATCTTTAATGAATGAAGATTTGAAGACAATTCAACTTTCGAAGGAAAAGACAATTTTACAACACTTTCTTTCACTAAATATCAATTGATTAAAACTAACTTTCTACTATATATTGAAAATGATAAAGTAAATACATAAGAAACTTTTATCAATCCTAGTCTAAGTAGGGCCAAATTCAGAAGATGAAAAACTATTTTCAGAGACAAAAGACCATTGACATTCAACAACTAATTCAAACAAGAGAAAATTGGCAAAAAACTTTCAGTTCCTAGATGGAAAACTGATCCTCAAGAGATCAGTGCAGGCAGCAATTAGAGACAGTGCGTTGATGATAGTGAGCAATTCTGGAGGCAATTTTGACACAGTTTCGACTCAATTTTCAATGAAAGAGGACTGGAATTCAATGAACGACCATAAGTACAGTATGTAGAAATGTCTTAAGAGGCTGATAAGCTACTAAGATGGATAATCTGGTCCCCAACAAAGTCGCCAATTTGTTTTGGGAAAATTTAGTGTTCTTGGACAAATGACTAACTCTCTAGACTTAGTAGTAGGTCTAGAAACAAGAGACAAAGTGATCTCTACCTTTCCTATAAACAATAGATAAAATAAGAGAATAGAGAGCCTACTTGTAGCTTCCGCTTGTTCCTTATCTCCCTTGACCGATTCCGTTGCTCCTTCTTGTACTTAAACCGCTTGAGAAGTACCTGCACACAAACAGAAACAAGAACTCATCAAAGCAAATGATAATGATCTATTGCTTATAAATAACATGGAATCGAGAACATGATATACATATGAAAGTGTCAACATATAACACAAGCATAAGGGAAAAAGTTTTTAAGACTTTATTGATAAGAGAAATAATTACAACCCATGTGTGCTCGATCCAGTGACACTCTTCCAATTCAATCCCATCCTCCTCACCTCATGACAAGAAAGACACTTTAACACTATCACAATACTTGCAATTAGCTCAAAACTCATACCAACAACATCTCTCTACAATTTCCAGCCCCTGATATCTTAGATGAGTGATCTTTTTATAGGTGAATGAAGGAGGTTATTCCATCAATGGTGATAATGAATGGCTTTCTAAATTCAGAAATCAGTTCCATGGAAGAAGGGATAGGGGATTGATGTTTCCTAACTCCCTTCCTCATCCAAATGTGAACTCAAAGGAGTAAGTGGCATTGAGAAACTTCTAGAGGCTTCCAATGGATAAGGAATCTCCAAACCCTCACGGAAGTTTGCTCAAATTCACCCAGCGCAGGCCAAAGAGGGACCAAGTGCGCTACATAGCACCTTGTCAATGTATGGTTTGCAATGCAGCGCACCCTAATGAAGGCCTACCTACGCTGATCTTCTTAGAGGTATTTTTTCGATGTTTTTAGTGATGGAACTTCTTTGGATGTGAGGCATTCTGATGTTCAACTTCTTTAGGGCATGTAACAACTCCATTAGGGGTTAATGGGCCCTAATATTATTGATCTGTTAGTTGGGGTTGATGTGCCCAAATGGATCTGTAACACTACCCTACCTACAATAAAGAGCTCTATGCCATGGTACAAGTTGTGAAGAATTTGAAACACTATATGATGGGAAAGGAGACAATAATCCACAAGGATCACCAGCCATTATAGTACCTGCATGCCCTAGAATAAGCTACAACAGACCAGACATTACAAGTGGATGGGGTTTTTACAATAGTTTCATTTGGTGATCAAGTATAAGAAGGCCAACATAAACAAGTTAGATGATCTGCTTTCAAGAGCACCCACATCAATGATTACAGCTTTGGGGACTCTTATGCACATGGAGCCATTCATCCATGATGCATATATAGAGGCATATTCAAAATATGAGGACTTAAAAAAGGTGTATCATCAGTTGCAGAGTCAGAGTCATATTCCCGATGGCGACAACATCGTTGACTACCATCTCCAGGATGGGTTACTCTGCAGGCTGGATAAGTTATGTGTTCCTAAAGGTGAACGTTTGCAACTAATTAGAGAGGCTCACACCTCCAAGGTTGTAGGGCACTTTGGTGTAGGGAAGACCATGGCTAACTTGCAAAGGTATCTGTATTGACCCAAGATGCAAGAACAAGTAGCTAGGTTCGTAAGAGGATGCATGCTTTGTTGTAACAGCAAGCCTAGCAACAGGAAACAGGGTCTGTATCATCCCTTACCTGTACGTACTCATCCTTGGGAAAGCATTTCCATGGACTTTGTGGGAGGTTTATCGACAACCAGGAAGGGACATGACTACCTGTTCATGGTAGTTGACATGTTCAACAAGATGTGTGTTCTGATGCGATGTAAAAAGACCATCGACGGACAAGAAGCATCAAACTTGTTTTTTTGGCATGTCTGTGTGCACTTTGGGATACCAAGGAGAATCATTTTAGAGAGGGATACAAGATTTCTCAGTGCATTATGGACTACATTGTGGGAGAAGATGGACACGAAGTTGAAGAAATCTACAACATTCCATCCACAGACAGATGGGAATATAGAAGTAGTCAACAAGACTTTGGTGCAACTTCTGAGGGGTTACAATCAGAAGCATCTGAAGACGTGGGATGAAAATATGGTATATATATAACATTCTTATAACAGAGCGGTCCACACTTCTACAGGAAAGTCCCCATTTGAAACTTGTTTTGGATATTTTCCACCTTCACCTTTGGATATTACATATGGGCAGCAAGGAGGAGTGAAGGAAGACATTACATGAGATGCTTTGAGGGTTGAAAATTTTATAGAGAAGATTAGGCAGATCCATCTACAGGTATAACAAACAATACCGAAGTCGCAGATGAAGTATAAGGCTAGGCATGATCAGCACAAAATAGAGATCATTCAAGGTGGGAGATAGGGTATGGCTACAATGGAACAAGGAGAGGTTGCAGGGGCCTAGTAAGAAAATCAAGGCTCTAAGGTATGGTCCCTTTGATATACTAGAAAAGGTGGGTGATAATGCCTATCGACTTAGTTTAACACCATATATGTGCATTTACTCAGTTGTAAATGTAGATAATTTGAAACTCTATCAGCCTTCCATGCTAGATCAAGAAGAGGAACAAGTCCTACCTTTTGTGGAGGATTTGGCACCAGACGATCAGGCAGAGTCAACAGAAGATACATTTTTGCAGAGGAGGTCCAAAACTACAAGACAAGGGCAACAAGACCTTTGGCATATTGGGTTGAAGGGACAACTTCCAGGCAAAGCTAAATGGTACACCAAAGAGAAGGTGGAGGAAAAATTTCTTCATCTCATTCAGTAAAATATTTTGGGGATGAAAATCCTTTGAAAATGGGGATGTGTGATCCGAATCGGATCATTATATTGTTTGTAATCCATCTCGATGCAAGTGGAGTGGAAAAAGTGGAGGAATCATCTCACGAGACCCTTTTTTATGGACCTTTTAGTTTGGCGAAACAAGGTATGAAACCTTCCGAAAGCGTTTTGCAGCATAAAACAATTCTTTTGGGGGGTAAAACTTTGTTTTCCTAAGTGTAGCATCTTTTCATGCTATTCTACACACAAAAAGCTTTCCAATGAGGCAAGAATCATGTCAATCGGAGTCCGTATGCAAAAGTTATGCCACTAAGAAGTTGACCTTCCTATTTTGACACCTATAGTTCGGGACGATGGCGCTTCAACCTCCATTATTCATGGAAAAAAGGCTAGCCACATGTTTTTGATGTAAAATACTCTAGAAAAATCTATTTTGTAACTCTAGTTAAGAGTTGATGTAGTCAAACTTAACCACTAGTAGGCTATCGTGCTATGTTATAATTGGGCCACTAGGAGATAGAGGCATTTCATTCTTTCGAGAGCATTTTGTTCCATAGTTGAGAAAATATATCCAGGAGAGATAGGAGGTAGAGCACATAGAGAGGATTTGTGCATTGTACAGCCCATGGGCCACATATATTACTTATTTGTATTCTGCATCCATATTTACAGATATAGAAAGAGAGCCAAGTGACCTCACCTTCGAGTTGGGTTTTCTCTCGAAAGGTTTTCCGAGAGAGCTATTATGTGTGTGTGAGCTTATTTTGTCATTCTCCACTTTTCTACTTGATTTACTTTTGCATGCATGCACTAATTACAGCTAATTTTATATATCTAGAAATTAAATAAAACTGTAATAGTGTACAACCTCAAATTTTTAATATAATATTATTAGATCTGTTGTGACGAATTTTCAAGTGGAATATCCACTACAGTTTACGGATCATTTGGTATCAAAGCAAGTTCCTTTGGATTTTTTGTGGATATTGTAGGGATCTAGATCAACGAGACCGGAAATTGTAAAACCTTAATCATGGGCAATGAATCTATAAACAAACCTCGTGATCCTGTAGAGGTGAGGTTTTCGTAGCTCGAAGAAAAAGTCGCAGATATAAACCGCAATGTAAACCTCCTCATGGTGGCCCTAAGCAATAAGTTGGGGATATATGGAGAAGAAGGTGGTTTGAATGAAGAGGACAAATTAGAAGGGGGATCGAGAGGTCAGGAAGACGCAGATAACCAACTGAAGAAAAAACCCGAAAATTATGAACCCAGTTCGAGTGTCGTGAACAAATCCCTATTTGAAGTGGAAGCAAAAGTCAATATCAAACCATACCATGGAAATATCGACACTTTCAAGCCGAACCACTGGTTGCAACAAATGGAATTTTATTTCACTATCCATTAGATCGAGGAAGGGCAAAAGATCTCATTCGTGTGACTAAAATTGGAGGGCCATGAACTAACTTGGTGGGAGAGCCACAAGGAAACCCTGAGGTTGGAGGGAGAACCTCTTGTGGCTAAGTGGGAGGATTTCAAAACCCTCATTAAGTCACGGTTTTATCCCATTGGGTATGTGGAAGACTAGTGGATCTGGTGGCATTACTTCAAGCAAAAGTTAGGCCAAAGCGTGCAGGAATACACCACATAATTCAAAAAGATGGCTATAATGTTGGGTATCTCTGCAAAGAACCCATATGTACTCCTCAAGTATTTGGGGGGCATGCACCGCCATCTGTGTGAGTAAGTGATGTTGTTCAAGCCCTAAACGATGGACGAGGCTTATGTACAGGCACAGTACCTCGAGAACATAGGCCTGAAAAGAGCACAATCAAGTGGATTGAAGTAAAAGGAGCAACAAGATGCTTCTAAGGATGGGACAAAGAAGAAAAAAGGGGGAAATATGGAAAGATGGCAGCCACAACACACTAATGCAAAGATCCTAGCAACCACTGCAACCACTGCAACATTGATGGTCAATAGAGGAGAAATGTTGGAAGTTGCATCCAGAGCTAAACCTGAAGAACAAAAAGAAAGATAATAAGAAGAAGAATCTCATGGCCACTCATTCAAGCAACCAAGTTGAAAGCAACTCAGACATGGATGAGAAGATCGTTTGTACGTCAATGCAAAAGGAGGTGAATCAAAGTAGTCTTCAAAAACAGGAAGAAAAGGAAATAATCAAACTCTTCCATGTAAAGATATAGGTCAAGAAGACGAAGATTGATGCTCTGTTTGACTCAGTATCGCAAGCAAATCTCATTGCATCAGATCTCGTAAAGAAGTTGGGGTTGGAAGTTCATGATCATCCAAACCCATATCCACTGGGATGGGTACATAAGGATGCAGAGCTGAAGGTAACAAAATAGTGTAAAATTAGATTTGCTATTAGTGTTGATTTTATTGATGAAGTAGATCTGGATGTGGTTCCCCTTGATGTACGTGGAGTCGTGTTTCGGAGTCCATACATGTACATGCGAGATGAAATATTCATGAGGAGAGTTAACCAGTACCAGCTCATTAAGGATGGAAAATCATTCATCATCAACACGCATAAAGGCAAGTCTAAAATTTCACTGTTAAGTGCCAACCAAGCTAAGAAATTGATCAGTTCCAGCAAGAAGTATGTTTTACTATTTTTAAGAGAAAATCAGTCTATAGAGGAGTCAATAAGAAGCAAGGCATCCCTAGAGGGGTGCATTAAGAAACAAAAACAACAGTTGGAGGAGTTGTTACATGCATACAAGGATGTGTTCCGAGAGCCTAAAGGGCTAACCCCTAAGAGAGAAGTGGAGCATGAGATCTAGACATTGCCAGACTCCCCATTGCCAAATATTGGGTTGTACCGGTAGTCTGTTATAGAAGCAAGTGAGGTGAAGAAACATTTGCAACAGTTGTTGGAATATGGTGTCATTTGACCGAGTACATCACCATGTGGGTCACACATCATTATTGTGCCAAATAAGGATGGGACTTGGCGGATGTGTATAGATTACAGAGTGTTGAATAAAATCACGCTCAAGAACAGATACCCCTTGCCCAGGATAGATAATCTGCTAGATCAACTGCAAAAAGCAAGGTATTTCACCAAGCTAGACTTGAAGTCTAGATATCATGTTCGAGTCAAATAAGAAGATACATGGAAGACCACCTTCAAAACCAGGCAAGGTTTGTATGAGTGGTTAGTTATGCCATTTGGCCTATGTAATGCACCAGCTACATTTATGAAATTAATGAATGATGTACTGCGCCCTTTTATATATTCATTTTTTATTGTCTATTTGGATGATATACTGGTATATAGTGCTACTTAGGAGGAGCATATTCACATTTGACGCAGGTGCTAGAAATATTGAAGAAGCACCAGCTACTAGCAAATCTCAAGAAGTGCGAGTTTGCACATCATTCCTTAGTGTATTTGGGATATGTGATTGGTGGAGGAGAATTAAAGATAGATCCTTCCAAGATGGAGGCCATCATGAAATGGCCAGTGCCTACTATTGTTGTTGAGGTTAGGAGTTTCATTGGAGCAGCATAGTACCTGAGGAAATTCATAGCCTCATTTTCCATGTTAGAAGCACCGCTCCACACCATAACAGTAAGTGGCAAGAGTTTCTAGTGGGGAAAAGGGAAGAAGAAGGCTTTCGATGAGTTAAATAAGAAGATCAATGAAGCACCCATTCTGGCATTACCAAACTTGCAATGACCCTTTGAAGTGGAGACAAATGTGAGTGGGTATGTTATGGGAGCTCTCTTGATGCAAGGAGCAAGGCATGTTTGCTACCATTTTGAAGTATTTCATGGGGCATTTCTTATCTACCCTACCTATGATATGACGCTCTATACCATGGTGCAAGCTGTGAAGAAGTGGAAGCACTATCTGATGGGAAAGGAGATAATAATCCACACAGATCACCAACCATTACAATACTTGTAGGCCCAGAATAAGCTACAATAGACTAGACATTACAAGTGGATGGGGTTTTTACAAAAGTTTCATTTGGTGATCAAGTATAAGAAGGGCATCACAAACAAGTTAGTCGATATGCTTTCAAGGCCACCCACATCAAAGATTACGGCTTTGGGGACTCTTATGCACATGGAGCCATTCAACCATGATGCACATAGAGAGGCATATTCAAAAGATGAGGACTTCAATTAGGTGTATCAATAGTTGCAGAGTCAGAGTCATGTGCACGGAGGCGACAACACTGTTGAATACCATCTCCAGGATGGGTTACTCTACAGGTTGGATAAGTTATGTGTTCCTAAAGGTGACTGTTTGTAGCTGATTAGAAAGGCTCACACCTCTAAGGTTGCAGGGCACTTTGATGTATGGAAGACTATGGCTAACTTGCAGAGGTATGTGCATTGGCCCAAGATGCAAGAACAAGTAGCTAGGTTCATAAGAGGATGCATGCTTTGTTGTACCAACAAGCCTAGCAACAAGAACTAGGGTCTGTATCATCCCTTACCTGTACCTACTCGTCCTTGGGAAAGCATTTCCATGCAATTTTTGGGGGGTTTACCGACAATCAGGAAGGGACAAGACTACCTATTCGTGGTAGTTAACAGGTTCAACAAGATATGTGTTCTGATGCCACGTAAAAAGACCATCAACAGACAAGAAACAACAAACTTGTTCTTTGGACAAGTCTGGGTACACTTTGGGATACCAAGGAGCATCATTTTAGATAAGGATACAAGATTTCTCAGTACATTTTGGACTACATTGTGGGAGAAGATGGACATGAAGTTGAAGAGATCTACAACATTCCATCCATAGATAGATGGGTAGACATAAGTAGTCAACAGGACTTTGGTGCAACTTCTTAGGGGTTACAACCAAAAGCATCCGAAGACCTGGGATGAAAATATGGTATATATACAACATTCTTATAACAGAGACGTCTACACTTCTACAGGAAAGTCCCCATTTGAAACTTGTTTTGGATATTTTCCACCTTCAACTTTGGATATTGCATATGGGCAGCAAGGAGGAGTGAAGGAAGACATTACGGGAGATGCTTTGAGGGTTGAAAAGATTATAGAGAAGATAAGGAAGATCCATCTACAGGTACAAGAAACACTGAAAAAGTTGCAGGTAAAGTATAAGGCCAGGCATGATCAACACAGAACAGAGAAATCATTCAAGGTGGGAGACAAGGTATGGCTACAATGGAACAAGGAGAGGCTATAGGGGCTTGGTAATAAAATCAAGGCTCTAAGGTATGGTCCCTTTGACATGCTAGAAAAGGTGGGTGATAATGCCTATCGACTCAGTTTACCACCATATATGCGCATTTATTCAGTTGTAATTGTAGAGAATTTGTAACTCTATGAGCCTTCCATGCTAGATCAGGAAGAGGAACAGGTCCTACCTTCTGTGGAGGATTTAGCACCAGATTCTCGGGTAGAGTCGACAGAAGATACAATTTTGTAGAAGAGATCCAAAACTACAAGACAAGGGCAACAACACCTTTGGCAGATTGGGTTGAAGGGACAACTTCCAGGCAAAGCTAAATGGTACACCAGAGAGAAGGTGGAGGAAAAATTTCCTCACCTCATTCTGTAAAAGCTATTGGGGACCAAAAGCCTCCCAAAATGGGAGGTGTGATCTGAATTGGATCATTATATTGTTTTTCATCCGTCTTGATGCATGTGGAGAGGAAAAAGTGGAGGAATCAGCTCACGAGACCCTTTTTTTCTAGCAGGACCCATTTTGGCGAAACGAGGTATGAAACCTTTCGAGAGAATTTTGAGGCATCAAATTACGTTTTTGGGGGTAAACCTTTGCCACTTAAATGTGGCACATTTCCATGTTATTCTACACACATAAATGTTTCCAACGATGCAAGAATCGCATCAATCAGAGTTCGTATGTAAAAGTTATGCCACTCATAAGTTGACCTTCCTATTTTGACACTTATAGTTCGAGAGGATGTCATGCCAACCCCCATTATTCATGGAAAATGGGATTTCCACATGTTTGTGATTTAAAAGACTCTAGAAGATTCTATTTTGTAACTCTAGTTAAGAGTTGATGTAGTCAAACTTAACCACTAGTAGGCTATTGGGTTATGTTATAACCAGGCCACTAGGAGGTAGAGGCATTCCATTCTTTCGAAAGAATTTTGTTCCATAGTTGAGCAAAGATAGCCATGAGAGATAGGAGGTAGAGCACACAGAGAGGATATGTGCACTATAGCAACCCACGGGCCACAGACATTACTTATTTGTATTTTGCAGTCATATTTCTAGACAGAGAAAGAGAGCGAAGCGACCTCACCTTCCAGCTAGGTTTTCTCTCGAAAGGGTTTCCCAGAGAAAATATCTTGTGTATTATGTGTATGTGAGCTCATTTTGTCGTTCTATACTTTTATGCTTGATTTAATTTTACATGCACACACTAATTACAATTAATTTTACAGATCTAGAAATTAAATAAAACTGTAATAATGTAAAATCTCAGATTTTTTAATATAATATTATCACCTGGATGTGGGTGAAATTCAAGAGCATTAATGGCGAGCCGACGGAATGAAGGTGCTCGGCCCAGCCGGATGGTGGCCAGTGTTAGTGTCAGTCTTTACAGCCTTCCTCCAGTGATCAAATGTGCTCTTACATAGTGATTTTGAAGTGTCAAGGTCAAATTTTGTCATTTCAGTGAGTCTTC
>APFE031274193.1:206748-223253 GCA_000404065.3 Pinus taeda | reverse complement strand
TCAATATTTTGTGAAGGTATGGAAGAAAGAATTCAACAATGTTCGTATTCCTAAGAAGACAAGGATGGGGATTTGCAGTACATGTGCTTCTCTTAAATCAAAAAGAGACAAATGTGAAGTGTCATCAACTATGAAAACATATTTCTTAATGAATTTCTTTCATGTTGTGTAGATTTAATCATCAAAGAGCTTCAGGAGCATCGTGAACAACAAACAAACGAAAGGAAGAAGTTATACAAGCACCGAAAGAAGTGTTATGATAATCCTAATAAATATTTGGGTTTGATAATTGATGGTATGAACCAGAAAAAAAAATAAAATAAATAAATAAATAAATAAAATACAATAAATAAATAAACAAAAAACTTTTACCACATTTTGTTTGCACACCCAAAAATTTACGGGAAGAAAATTTTTATTCAGTTTCACTTGGTCGGTTGTATGGTCTTCAATGGGAAAATGTTGCCAAGGGTGTACTTCACAGCTCCAAATATTCATAATGATGCAAATCTGACCATAACCATAATTCATGATGCGATTTCTCATTGGTCTAGTAATCTTCTTGAAGTTTTGTATCTACAATTGGACAACACTTGCCGTGAAAACAAAAAACAGGTTGTTTTTGGATCTCTAAACATGCTTGTTGAATTGAGAATTTTACAAAAGGTAAAGGTTGGTTTCCTTCTTGTTGGGCACACGTATGACCATATTGATCAGATGTTCAGTCGTTTTTCAGTCACATTGAAAAGGAAGGAAGTTGGGAGCTTGCCATCACTATTTGAATGTATTAAGAAATCATACATGCTAGAGTCTACTTTTGATGTGTTGGAATAAACTGTTGACATGCGAAAGTTTGTTCTAGGATCATATGGTGAGGGGAAATACATTGAACAACTTAATGACATTAGCTTTCAACATCAATTTCGTATCAAAAAAATTGATGGAAAAACACTAATATGGGGCAAGAAGTATTCAACTACTACAGAATGGGCACTGTCATCAGGTTTGCATTTTTGAAGTTCATTCCAGATCATCCAATATTTGCATCAAAAATATTGTTATTACAATCAGTTGATGAAGTTCAGAATGCACGTAGACAAAATAGAGATATAAATTATTCTGATTGCGAGGAAGAAATTAAAAAATGTATTAGATATACATATGAGTACTTTGACATTGTAGATTCAGTTTGGTGGGAGTCATTTTTCAATAATCGAAGTGATATTATTTCAACAACAACAAATGAAGATATACCTTTGAAAAATCCATTTATTTGGCCACAAAATGTGTCGAATGAACATGAGTAAGTAAACATTGTTGAACAGCAACAATCTCAAGGTATTATTAATTCTTCACAGGCAGCGGAAAGATAGATGTATATTGGTTCTAGAAGATCTCGTTCACAACGTGAAGCCATGGAAGACCTTTATAGGGGTTCAGTACAAAATTTTAAGAAGGGTTGCATGATTGTAGTGCTAGCAGATGGAGATCCCAATGGCTATCCATTCTGGGTTGCTAAAGTTATAAAAGTATTTACAGAAAATGAGGATGTTACAAGTGTTGAAGTACATTGGTATGCCACAAATACACACCCATTCAATGGTGTGTATAAGCCAGAGATGGTAGTTGAAAAAAAAATGGCAGAAAGAAAAAAAGAAAGGGTACAAATATAAATCGCCACCGCACAAACATATTAAAATTGGAGGATGTTGACATACTTGTTTATGACTTCAATTTAACAAAGAGAGGAACTCTTCGCTTCAAGACGATAGAGATTTTGAAAAGGTTGTACCAGAAGGAACAGTGTTGACATGGGAGTCTGCTGAAACCAGTCGTAGATCTAGAAGAATTTTGAAACCTGAAATGATGGGCATGCATGTGGACTCAGATGGGCCACTAGTTGATGAAAGAGAAGAATATGGAACATCTTCATCGACATCTAATGACTCATCCGAAGATGTGAATTCTGATGGTGTGCAAGAAAATATGAGTGATTTTGAATAATTGTTTAAGACAGTTTATATAACTGATGTATGCATCATATCTTCAAATAAATTAATGATTTCCATATGGTGTTAAATGAGAAGTTATGAGGCATTTTTTTGTTGTTGGATTATATGTCTTAATTATGATAAATTTTATTGTTTAAAATATCTACAATGCAATATTAAATTAAAGATATAATGTATGTTTTATTCAATATACAAATAATGACTTTTGAATTCATTTAGTGATGTAATTTGTTCATAATGTCATGGTTTTTCAATTTTATAGTTGAAAAAAATTCAATCTCTTTTGAATTTATACTTAGGAAAGAAAAATGATATTCTACCAAAAACATTAATGTGTTTTTTTCCTCATAAACAGCTTTGTTCAACACAAAAATTTGGTTTTACTAGCATTTTTTGAAAATTTTGAAAATTGACCCTAAAATAAAATCATTGTTCCAGTATCATCACTTTTGTTTTGAAGCTATATTTTGCACGAAAATTTTATAGTAAATTTCGTAGTCATTGCCATTTTAAAACATGTTCAAAATTAACGCCTAAAAAATAAAAAAATTTGTTCCAGTACACACACTTTTCGTTTTTAGCACTATTTTTTATGTTTTTTCGGGGGTTTTTTTGCCAGAGTTCTCGTTTTGAGTTCATAGTTCCCATTTCAAAGTTTACATTGTTGAAATAGCAAAAGGGCTTTGTTACATTTTTGATAGCAAATACACTAAAGGTCATAAGTGTGCTAAGAAGAAATTAATTTACATAGATTGGAAGAGGAGGAAGAAAAGGAACAAGAAATGTCAAAAGAAGAGGATATACACCAGGAACCAACCCTAGAGAAAGAAAAAATGAATTTGGTCATATCTTGTAATGCATTGGCAGGAATTACCACTCCTCAAACTCTCAAGATAGAACGACATATCAAGAAGAAAAAGGTAAGAGTGTTGATTGATTCGAGTAGTAGCCATAATTTTATTCATTGTAAGATAACCAAGGAATTCAATTGCTTCCTATATACAACACCAAAGTGTCAAGCGATGGTTGCAAATGGAGGAACCATAATTACTCTGGAAAGTGTCATAATATCAAGCTATATGTGGGAGAACATGTATTAAATAGTCCAATTTTTTCCATTCCAATGGGTGGTGTTGATGTTGTACTAGGAGTCCAATGGTTACAATCTTTGGGTTTGATAGCTTTTAATTTTCAAGAACTTTTCTTGAATTTTTTTTTGAAAGAAAATGAAGTTGAATTAAGGGGTATCACAGGGAAACCAGGAAATATAATCAGCTCTCATGGCATGAAAAAGCTTCTAAAAAAAGAACAACGGGGCATAATTGCACAATTATGTTCACTAGAGGTTCAAACATCGAAATCATCTATTTCTCCAGATCTACAAAAAGTTTTGGACAATAATTCTAATGTTCAAGCAGTGGAAAATCACATCGAGCATCAACAAGAAGTTCTCCACCTCTTAAAGGATAACCTCACTTTGACACAAAATAGAATGAAACAACAAGCAAATCAACATCGTAGCGAAAGAATTTTTGATGTAGATGACTGGGTATTTTTATGGCTACAACCAAACAAATAAATGTCCCTCAAGCAAGCTAAGAAGGATAATAAATTATCACCAAAGTATTATGGTCCTTACAAGGTGTTGCAAAATATTGGTACTATGCCATACAAATTGGAGCTTCCTGCTTCTTCCCGAGTGCACCTAGTTTTCCATGTTTCATGCTTCAAGAAGGTTATAGGTAACAAGCTCCCAGCTCAAACGATATTTCCAGAACTTGGCGAAGAAGGAAAAATCATATTGGAACTTGAAGTAGTCACAGAAACAAGAACTCGACCGCTACGAAATCGATCAATTTCAGAGTATCTCAACAAGTGGAAGAACTCACCCACTGAAGATTCCACATGGGAGGATGAGAATTTTATACAAAAGCATACACAACTACTTAAGCGTGGAAGAAAACACTTTTTGAAGGAGAGGAGCATGTTAGGTCCCTATAATACTAGTGTACTCTCTCATTGTATTGTCAGTGTAGCCCCTTATTGTTATTGTTGTGCCCATTTAGTCCCCATATTGTTATTATTGTGCCCCCTAGAATCCCACTATTGTTATTGTTGTTCCCTTACATTATTATTTTTATGTCGACTCTGATTATATTATGACCCCTTAGACTCCTATATATTGAGATGAGATTATGTCATTTGAATCATTGAAGAATTTCTCCTTTATGTAATGTAAAGGAGGTTTCCCCCTTGAAGAGGGTAATTTTTAAGTCATTGATCTATCTATTTGTCAGTTGGTTGCATAACATAAAGGAACCCATGGTTGTCCAAACCACTAGTGCGCAACGAACCGCCCTACATTAAAAGAGGATATTCACTTTTATATCTTAAGCATCATACTCTTACCCCTTGAGCCCCGAACAGTTAATTAAAGAAAATCATAAAAAGGCAAAAGGCGTATAAAGAAGGGTGAAAAAATCAAGGTCGGTGCACTTCATATACCATGATTTCTCCCACATATAGACTATAAACCCAAGTGTGGGATTCTATTTTATTAGCTACCCTTGTACCCTAGCATGTGGCACAAGGTTGCCCCTTCTCATCCCCTACTTCATTCACCTATCTATCACATGCCACACCTTTTGAAGATGCACCTTGAACATATTATCGCCTTTAGAAGTAGAAACCACCTAATAGTATACTTGGTTAACCCCATTTGGATTTAGGAGACATTGGCACATCTCGAAGCCCATTATGGAAGGGCGAGCTATTATGAAGTCCCCACCTATGGTCCATGGTTAGTAAGCTCATTTACTCGATTTCTCTTATGACTTGTTGTACTAGATGGCTAGGGGACGCATTGTATATTATGTAGGATTGAAAATGGTCTGCCTATATGGGGTCCTAATCCTCCAGAAGGATACAATGGCACATGTAAGGTGTGTATTGAGAGCCATGGGCCTCCACAGTAGTGGACAACACTCCATGGATCCTCGAGGATGGTCAGAGATGCTCAAGATACTCCCATTGGATGATGAGCAAAATGCACCTGGTTCACCTCTTCCTAGTCGGCCCCACAGGCATACCATGCACTTGGCAACTGACCCAGGACTTGTAGGATGATGTGGCATTCCCTACACCATCATCATAGACCTTACAAATGATCTACATGCATATTCGACTCATTTGGAGACCCATGAGGTTATCATTGTGCCCCCACACCCATTGGGAGCACCACAAGTTTATTGTTTGGAAAACAAGGGGCCAACCCCTTGTCCATCACTTTCGAGGGTCCTACTCTTCATTATGGCACCCATGGACCTCATCAAGCCTCTTGTAGGGATCTATGACATGTATTATTCATCATTTGACCTCTTAAGAGGCATATTTTCTCATTTGTGAGCTAACTGTTGACCTAGGTTGTCATTGATGTCAATATGGCAATATTGCAATATTCTAGATACTAATATGGCAATATGGCAATATTCCAAATACTAATATGGCAATATTCTAGATACTAGAAGCCAAGGGGAAGCCGAGAAGATCCATGGAGAGACAGGAGCAAGGCCATCAGGATAGCCAAGCCATAAGCAAGAGGAGTTACCAAAGAAGGCAGATCAAAGCATATCACAAGATATCAGAGCAAGAGAGGTGTTCATAAATGCAAGGAGGTCTTTGAAAGACACTACCAATCCAGAAGAGCCACATTGGAGCAAGAGAAGCTACAAGAGGAGCCATATATATATATATATGTAATATATAAATGCCAAAACTGAGTTCTCAGAGCTACAGGAGCAAATAGAGCGAGCAAAACAGAGCATATATATATGCCAATGAAGAGGAGCAAACGGAGCAAATAGAGCAAACGGAGGAGCCATATATATATAACATATATATATGCCAAAACAGAGCCATCAAAGGAAGCAAATTACACAATCGGAAGCTATCGGAGGCCAAAACCCATCTATATATGCATTAACAACTATCAGAGGAGTAGATCTATCGCATATGCCAAGAGTAAGGTGCATAAGCGGAGGAGCATACAAACAAAGTTAAAACAGCAAAGCAATATATATATAAACAGCAGAGCATATAAACAAAGTTAAAACAGTAGAGCAATATATATATAAACAGCGGAGCATATAAACAAAGTTAAAACAGCGGAGCAATATATATATTGCAAAGTTCAAAAAGGGTTGTCACCCTCGAAACCCTCTGATTGCGATAATATATGTGCGGACCCATGGGACCATTGCAATATGTCGCAATTTAATATCACGTCCGTCGCATCGGGATTATGTATCGCGAGTGGTTAAGGCCCTGCCACATTAAAAAAACCTCTGATTGCGATAAAGTATGTGGACCTGCTGCGACATTGTAATATAACTTAATATATTATTACATTTGTCGCAGATCGCAAGCCATAAAGCCTTGCCACATTGGATGAGTCGACTGTGACAAGGTTGTGGACCCGATGGGTATATTAACTATGGTTTAATACCATATCGCATCCGGTCCATTGGAGCAGAGGAATCGGCCATCGGCCATCGGCTATGCAATAGGGCATGACTTATTAAAGACGTTCAGGGATGCGCGATTGTGATTTCATTATGGATCCAATACAGTATAGATGCGGGTATACAACTTCTTGAAGTCCGCCCTTTAGCCATTTTTCCTGTCTTTCCTGTGTAAATGAATATTTGTTGTGTGTGGGCCTTTGAAGCAGAAATGCAATACAATAACACTCTCGATAGTCCAGGAGGCCTGAACTATAGTTCAACAGGTTGAATCAAGCCGATTGAGATTGTGATTGGGACGTGGCTATCCGTTAAACAATGTCGTCCCTGTTTATTCCTGCTATCATGAGAAAATAGGAGCATTGTTACAGTTTTTTGTATGTGTGTTCTCTACGTATGACTCGGTCCTCGCCATTTGAATCAACGTGTCTTGTGAGCATGAATAGACAAAGGAAACCAAAAGCTGGGAAGCTGAAGAAGCAAGCAAACACAGAGGAAATGACAACGAGTGTTGAGGAAGCTAAAGGGCCAGTGAAGAGAGGAAACCGGGAGACAAAGGCATGGGGAATGAAAAAGCAGAGAACAGCGACTAGTAAACGTGGTTGAACGTTGTTGAACGTTGTTGAACATTTTTTGTGGAAATAAGCTTGAGGAGACAGAGGCAGTGAGAGGATCCAGCTGAACAGAAAGAGGGCCGAAGGGCCAACAGGACAACAGACAGTCGAAGGGGAGAAGTAGCCAGCAGAGAACATAAGCTTGAACAGGAAGCAATTATTTATGCATAGTTTAGTGCAGCTAACAATAGACTAACTAAAGCTGTGTGAAGACATTATTAGAGAGCATGAAAGGTATTGGACACTTTGTGTGGGCAGTATGAAGAGTTTTAAAGACTCCTTCATAAGAAGACTAGTTGTCATTGATATTATAGCTTGGAGACTACAGTGAAGCTATAAACAGACAGAACTCAGCAAAGAAGAGCTCTAAGAGCAGAAGATTACTATCAAACATGCCTTGACAAGATTGGGTTGGAGCCCTTGGGGTTGGTGCCTCAGAAGTGAGAAGGATTAGAGTCCTTGGGGTTGATGCCTCAGAAGTAAGAAGGATAGGAGTCCTTAGAGTTTGGTGCCTCTGAAGTAGAAAGGATAGGTGTCCTTGGGACTAGTGTCTCAAGAAATGGAAGGATTGAAGTCCTTTGGAGTTGGTGCTCCTAAGTCCAAGTTTGGTGACTTGGAAAAATAGAGTTGGTGCTTTGGAGGTTGGAGCCTCACCAAAGTTCGAGTTGGAGCTTAGCAACTAATTGCAACCACTTATATATTGTATCTATTTTACTGCAAAGATTATATTAATAAAAGAATTTATTATTGTTGTTCATCTTTTGTTCTGAATATAAATTGTTTAACTAGTAAAACAATAGTCGGAAAAATAAATACTGATTCACCACCCCCCCCCACACCCTTCAATATTTCCAACAATTGGTATCATAGCCAGTACCTTCATTCAAAGCTTAACAGCTTGAAGGTTGACCTTTAGAACAAAAATGGCAAAGTCAAGGAAGAAAGTCTCCAATCCTCCTAAGGATGTGTCTCCCTCTACTACTAAAATAGAAGACAATCAATTTGAGGAGGCTCCAAGGCTCAATGGGAACTTTAATCTATGGGAAACAAGAATGAGAAATTTCTTACAGACTCAAGGCATTGAAATATGGAAATTAGTGATTGATGATAGCAGGATGGATAGAGAATCCAAGGAGTACAATGCAAAAGCAGTAAAGGCAATCTTGAATGGGCTAGCTGGTTCTGTAAAGAACAATCTAGGAAAAGATTCATCAACAAAGGGCATATGGGACAAACTTCATGATCTTCACTCAAAAGGAGCATTGACCATGACCATCAGTCAAGAAGACGATGGAAATCTATAAGGAAATCCAGAACCCATCATAGAAGTTGAACATGAGAATGATGACATCAAGGCTAAAACATACCTAGAAGATGAAGAGAATGAAAAATATTTTGTGGAAGAACTCCTTGCTCAACTTATGACTACCATGGAAGAGATTAACAATTTGAAAAACGAAAATGAGAAACTTAAGAAGATAGCTCTAGATGGTGACCAAGATCAAATAAGGAAGAAAGTTGACCTCATCAAGCTTCAAGTACAAGAAAGGCATGAAGAGCTTGCCAAGCTTAAGAAGGAATTTCATCAAAGCAAAAGAAAGCATCATGAAGAAGTCATATCCATGACAAATCAATTGAATAAAGCAAAGAAGCAGGAAGATACCTTATCAAGTCAACTTGAACAAAGGCACAAGAGCTTGAACAAACTTGAAGAAGAGATTGGTCAATACAAGGTAGAGGTCTCCTCTCTCAAGTCTCAACTACAAGAAGCGAGGAAACAAGCACAAGGAACTAAAAAGATCATGGAAGCATTGGAATTCATAGAAGGATAGGTTGATAAAGCAGGAAAGGAAAGAAACACCATGATCTGTCAGCTGAAAGCAAAGGATGAAGAAATCTTCAAATTAAAATCTAACATCAAGCTTCTCAAGGCTGAAACATGTAAATCTACAAGGATCATGGAAGAAATGGAGAGCAGTCAAGCAAAGAATGAAGAAACCTTCAAAATAAAGTCATATATCATCTCCCTTAAACTAGAAGCAGATGAAGCTACTCATATCAAGGAAGAAGCTGAGAAACAACTTGCTAAGAAGAATAATGAATGTGAAAGATTGGAAGAAGAGATTGTCTTCCTCAGAACAAAGGTTGAAGGGATGAACAAAATCTTGAAGAGATCTGAGGCCTTGGATGACATGCTCAGCTATCATAGATGTCCATCTGATAAATCAGGTCTCGGGTATGCAAGTGAATCCTCAAACAAGAATGAAAATGCTTCAAACAAAAGAGATGTGAAGAATCTAGAAAGAAATTGTGATACTCCCAGTTCCAGCAAAAGCAAGGAGAAAAATCAAGGCTACAATAGAAGAAATCCTGCTCCAAGAAGAAATGTAGATGATGTCAAATATGTGAGAAGCAATGGTTATCATCAAAGAATCTCAAGGCAGAAAGGCTTCAGAAGTACATCAAGGAAGCCTCCATCTCCCACGTACCAAAGTTCATTTTTTGGTTATTGTTATTCCTGTACAAACATTGGTCACATGGAAAAAGATTATCAAGCATATCATAAAGATAGATATTATTGTCCCCAACAATCTCCAAGAAACAATTTTGCAGGAAGAAATCATGAATTATTATTCATGAACAATGTAGAATGCTTCAAGTGTCATAACATTGGTCATATGGCAAGTGATTGCAACTTAACTTGGGCTCTTACACAAGCTAGAACCATGCAAAAGAAGAAAGTTACACAAGTATGGAGAAGAAAGCGAATACACTCCGAAAGTCCCTTGAGCTCTCCAGCCAATAACATATGTCATTGGCTTGAATTTTGACAATCTAAGCATTTTATGACAAGACTCTGCCAAAAGAGATGATGCATACAGTTAGGGGGAGCCTGTGATTCTTAATCATTATTGTTGAAGCTATTAGTGAAAGGGTCCTTATGAAATCCTTGCTGAACTATATTAACAATCATTCGTTGATGAAGATCATGTCTCAGGAGTACTCCGTTGAAGAATAAGATCCTGTAACCATTCTTTGGACTGTTGTTAAAGATGCTTTTCACTTTAACTCTAAGTAGTATTTGGAACAACAAAGAATAGCATCTAACACTAAAGAAATAGAGCAAACAACTATGGTGTTGTTATCACAGAAGTTTATGTCTTAACCCAGGGATTTAATGAGAGAACAGATAAATTCTGAACACTAATAGAGGCAATATTCAAACAGAAATATACATTTGGAATGAAGATTGAAATAAGAGAAGCGGGCAACATATAACAAAACTGAAGCATTGCATGAAGATGAAAATCAGCAATTGGATTTAAAAGACAGGTATAGAATGGATATCTGAATCTGTTAGGGAAATAACATGCAGAGATGTGTGCAAGAACACAAGGACAAGATGGCTCATAGAAAGGAGAGTGTGGTGCAGTCAAATATAACTTATGCTAAGACTGGTCACTAAGAAAATATAGCAACAGTAAGGCACAACCTCTCACCTTTTCATCCAAATGCAATGAAGTTGAATACTGGCTGGAAATCACTCAAGGAGAAGCATAGAGACACAAAGGAACTCAGATTTGAAGAAAGACAGCAAGATAGACAATCTCGGTGGCAATTTCTCTTGATTCGGACTATGAAGGTCTCTCAATTCTGCCTATGAAGATAGCAATATGGATTGAAGCATAAAACCCTAGACCTGGACACTTAGTGTATGGCCATTTGCAATCTGAACTAAAGCATTAAAGTAGAGCATCTTTAAGCATTGATGGAAGCCATGATAGAGTAGTTCTGAGACATGAAGAGGGAATAATGTGCAAATTGATGATAAAGCATCAATCCTTCTATCTTGAATAAAAAGAATAAGAGCACCATGATAGGGGGAGTCACAGACCCATGAAAATCTAACATTCATGAAGAACAAAAGCAGTGTGATAGGGGGAGTCCCAAAGCACTCCTTTACCATTGATGTCAAAGGGGGAGAAAAGAAGAATATTGCCATCAATAACAAAGGGGGAGATTGTTGACCTACGTTGTCATTGATGTCAATATGGCAATATTGCAATATTCTAGATACTAATATGGCAATACAGCAATATTTTAAATACTAGAAGCCAAGGGGAAGCCGAGCAGATCCATGGAGAGACAGGAGCAAGGCCATCAAGATAGCCAAGCCATAAGCAAGAGGAGTTACCAAAGAAGGCAGATCAAAGCATATCACAGGATATTAGAGCAAGAGAGGCATTCATAAATGCAAGTAGGTCTTTGAAAGACACTACCAAGCCAGAAAACCCACATTGGAGCAAGAGGAGCTACAGGAGTAGCCATATATATATGTAATATATATATGCCAAAACTGAGTTCTCAGAGCTACAGAAGAAAATAGAGGGAGCAGAACTGAGCATATATATATGCCATATATATGCGAAAGAAGAGGAGCAAACGAAGGAGTCATATATATATATAACATATATATATGCCAAAACAGAGCCATTAGACGAAGCAGATTACACAATCGGGAGCTATCGGAGGCCAAAACCCATCTATATATGCATTAACAGCTATCAGAGCAACAATGTCAAAGGAAGGACTATCGAAAGAGTAGAGCTATCGCATATGCCAAGAGTAAGGTGCATAAGCGGAGCATAAGCGGAGGATCATATAAACAAAGTTAAAACAACGAAGCAATATATATATATATATATATATATAAACAGTGGAGCATATAAACAAAGTTAAAACAGTGGAGCAATCAACAGTGGAGCATATAAACAAAGTTAAAACAGTGGAGCAATATATATATCGCAAAGTTTAAAAAAGGTTTGTCACCCCCAAAACCCTCCGATTGCGATAATATATGCGCGGACCCATGGGACCATTGCAATATGTTGCAAATTAATATCGCGTCCATCGCGTCGAGATTATGTATCACAACTGGTTAAGGCCCTGCCACATTCAAACCTCCGATTGTGATAAAGTATGTGGACCCGCTATGACATTGTAATATAACTTGATATATTATGACATTTGTCGCAGATCGCAACCCGTAAAGCCTTGCCACATTGGAAGCACCAATTGCAATAAGGCTATGGACCCGACAGGTATATTAACTATGGTTTAATACCATATCGCATCCAGTCCATCAGAGTAGAGGAATCAGTCATCGGCCATCGACTATGCAATAGGGCATGACTTATTAAAGACCTTCAAGAATGTGCGATTGTGATTTAACTATGGATCCGATAAAGTATAGATGCGGGTACACAACTTCTTGAAGTCCGCCCTTTAGCCATTTTGCCTTTCTTTCCTGTGTAAATGAATATTTGTCGTGTGCGGGCCTCTGAGGTAGAAACGCAATACAATAACACTCCTGATAGTTCAAGAGGCTGAATCAAGCCAATTGCGATTGTGATTGGGACATGGTTGTCTTTTAAACAATGTCGTCCCTGTGTATGCCTGCTATCATTAGAAAACAGGAGTGTTATTACAGTTTTCTATATGTGTGTTCTCTGTGTATGACTCGGTCCTCGCCATTTGAATCAACGTGTCTTGTGGGCACGAATAGACAGAGGAAACCAAAAGCTGGGAAGCTAAAGAAGCAAGTGAGCACAGAGGAAATGGCAGCGAGCGTTGAGGAAGCTAAAAGGCCAGCGAAGAGAGGAAACCGGGAGACAGAGGCATGGGGAACGAAAAAGCAGAGAACAACAAGTAGTAAATGTGGTTGAACGCTATTGAACATTTTTTTGTGGAAATAAGTTGGAGGAGACAGAGGCAGTGAGAGGAACCAACTGAATAGAAAGAGGGTCGAAGGGCCAACAGGACAGCAGACAGTCGAAGGGGAGAAGTAGCCAGCAAAGAACATAAGCTTGAACAGGAAGTTGTTCTTTATGCAGAGTTTAGTGCAGCTAACAGTAGACTGACTAAAGTTGTGTGAAGACATTATCAGAGAGCATGAAGGGTATTGGACACTCTATGTGGATAGTATGAAGAGTTGTAAAGACTCCTTCATAAGAAGACTGGTTCTCATTGATACTGTAGCTTGGAGACTACAGTGAAGCTGTAAACAGACAGAACTCAGTACAGAAGAGCTCTGAGAGCAAAAGATTACTATCAAACATGCCTTGACAAAATTGGGTTGGAACCTTGGGGTTGGTGCCTCAGAAGTGAGAAGGATTGGAGTCCTTGGGGTCGATGCCTTAGAAGTAAGAAGGTTAGGAGTCCTTGGGGATTGGTGCCTCTAAAGTAGGAAGGATAGGTGTCATTTGGACTGGTGTTTCAGGAAACGGAAGGATTGAAGTCCTTGGGAGTTGGTGCTCCTAAGTCCAAGATTGGTGTCTTGGCAAAATAGAGTTGGTGCTCTGAAGGTTAGAGCCTCACCAAAGTCCGAGTTGGAGGTTGGCAACTGATTGCAACCACTTATATATTATATCTATTTTACTGCAAAGATTATATTAATAAAAGCATTTATTATTGTTATTCATCTTGTGTTCTGAATATAAATTGTTTAACTAGTAAAACAATAGTCGGAAAAAGAAATATTGATTCACCCCCCCCCCCAGTATTTCCAACAGTTTGGTGGGTTTGTCACCAAAAGTTAGAATATTAGCAAATTATTTTATTTTTGGGGCTTATGTAGGCCAAGGAGACAAGTTCAATGTCCTCATTAGTATATAAATACAAGTGAGATGAGTTCATTTTCTCATCATCACTCTGAATTGGATCTCTTCTCTCTCTTGAGAATTTCGTACTTTTTCTTGGAGGAGGAATTGGAGTTTTATGGATGAATTTTGATGTGTGGGTTTGGTATGGATGAATTGGCAAATTGTGGATGGTTGGATATGTTCTATTACATGTAATTACATGCTTTTAAATGCCATTATTTTTTTACTTTTTCATATACATTGGATTGGGATTTTTGTTATTTTTAGGGCAAACCATTGCATGCATTTACTTAAATTGTGGAATTTTTTCTATGTATAGCATCTCTCAATGTATGGGCCATGTAATTTGAATGAAATCTCCTAAGGCTAATTATAGCAATGAATTCATCTTGATAAGCCATCACCGTTTGCACATCTAAGTATAAAAGTTGCAAGATTGCTTCTTTTTGACCTAGAAGGCTAGCGAAGTAGACTTGAGGTCTCCTTGAATAATAATTAAAGGTCCTCATTTATATTTATCAGACTCCATTCACCCAAGACTAAGGCACTAATCTACCAAGAGGTGGTCGCCTAAAATCAATTCATTTTCACTTTTTCCTAGGTCTAGCCAAGTTGGGTCACCTAGGGCATCATTTTCCCGACAATATAGCCCTCCAAAAAGTTCGATCTCCTAGCCTCTGCTGCGTTGGTGTCTCCTCAAGACCTCCTCCAATTTTGAAGCCATTCCGACAGTGGAGTTGTGAGAAAAGTCAAGCCCTAGCTCCAAGGTCAAACTTTGCCCTAGTATCCCCACGGCTAGTGCCTCATAGGATCAATTCAACTCCTTTAAGTGAATATTCTTTCTTTGATCCTTTCCCCTTCATCTGGTTTAAGAGCATCATTGGTTACTAAACTCTTACCTCTTAACCTAAGTTGGGTCCACTTGGTCCCGTGTGGTCCCATGCCTTTGAAAAGACAATTCTTCAAGAACCATCCAGGATACCAATTTCAATAAGGATTTTAGGGATTGGGAAACTCTTTCACAACTCATATTCCCTCAAATTAACCCTCAAATCCTCTTATCCTTCTCCTAGAAGACATTGTACCTTGCTTAGAAAGCAAGCAAGCTCTATCCTTCAAACTCTCCTGAAAATGGATCATTTGGGTCACTCCACATCCACTTATTGATTTATCCTTCATTGGTGACTCTATAATATACCGAGTCTCCTCCCGTCGGTGAAAGTCTGTAAATAGTAGGGAGCCTTTGCTGAGGTGACAGTGGACTAATTCTCCATTTGCTTCCCTTGGTCTAGCATTTTCCCTTTAGGGATCCCTTTAGGTCCCCTTCTAGTTTGAGCAGTAACAAATCCTACACTGTGTCATGAGTCATTTGGATATTTTAAATAACGTTTTTGGTTTTTTCTTCATTTCGGCATTCATTTGAATCAACATCCTTCCCAAAAATCTAGTCAAAGGGAGACTTTGGCAGGTACCCAAAGCAAATCTCAAAAGAAGATCTCTGAGTAAAAGGATAGAAGGCTTTGTTGTAAGCATGTTGCACATAGAGTAGGTGCTCATCCCAAAGATTGGGATATATGTTGTAGTATCTTCAAAGCAAATGCACCATGGTTCCATTTACCACTTTCTTTTTCTCAACGTTATGTGGATGGAAAGCAATATTTCTCTTCAGCTTGGTGTCCAGCATACCCCACAAACTTGACCAAATTTCCCCAAGGAAGTGCGAGTCTCAATAAAAAATAATGGATGTTGGCAATACAAAGTGAACCATATAGGTTGAAAGAATAAGTATGTGGTTTGTTTAGTTGCCACCTGTTTTTTACAAGGCATCAAGATGCACATCTTGTTGAATCTATCCACAACTACATACAAATAGTCATGACCTTTCTTGGACATAGGCAAAACCCTTACAAAATCCATAGAGATACTCTTCCATGGTTGAGAAGGAACAAGAAGAGGTGTATATAAACCCAACTTTCTATTAGTGGGTTTACCAGTGGGACACATCACACACCCTTTTACATATTTGGACATAATGTCCCTCATTTGAGGCAATAACAAAATCTTTGTAAATGAACTATAAGCTTTCCAACCCCAAAATGCTCTTAGATGAGAGAAGTATGAACTTTTATGATTACATCAATCCTTTCATCTTTAGGAATACAATCTTTGTTAAGAAGATATAGCAACTTACGATGCATATGATAATCTTCTACATGTACCCATGAGTTAGCCTTTCATAGACATCTTTAAAATTATCATCTCTAGTATATTGCTCAACATAACTATCATGTGCTAAAGAATCATTATACAATATAACCACGGATGCATTGATTTGAGGTTTGGAAAACATATCAGCCACTTTGCTACTTGTTCCTCTTTTATATTTGATAACCAAATGGAATTGTTGTAGGAAGCCCATCCACCTAAAATGTATTGACTATTGTAGCTTAGTTTTTGATTGCGAGTACTATAATGGTTGATGATTTGTATGTATTATCGTTCCTTTTCCCATTAATTAATGCTTACATTTTAACATTTTGTACTAATGCATACAACTCTTTGTCATTGTTAAAATTTCTGTTTTCCCACCCCGGTTTTCAGTTTCTCCTTATTTCTCCTATGTAGTTAAATGCCCTTTCCCATAACCATACATTCAACAATGCTGAAAAAATAAATTTGCTGAAAACACAAATTCTG
>APFE031274193.1:191865-202744 GCA_000404065.3 Pinus taeda | reverse complement strand
TTCAAAGTGAAGGAGGAGCTCATCTAGATCGATGAGGCTGGACTGCTGCAACAAGCGTTGGACTTGAGGTAGGATCGGAAAACACTTGGTTTCTCATAGAATAATGTATGTTTAGAGAAGGATTGCTCTTAATTGTCTTGTTTGTCACTAGAGAGTCTTAGACTCCTAGGGAGGTTAGTTTTGTCCGCAAAAATAACTCTTTCCACATGACATGGTACGCACAAAGGAAGCTTTCACGACTGGCGCGAATGTAGAAGGATGTTGCACACTCAATTTGGGAAGCCTAGGGTGTGACTGATAGATAAGTACAATGGGCAGGATGATCCACGGCTAGGTGGGTGCAGGCATATGGAAAACAACCTACGCGGATGCACATGAACTCCACACTGAAAGGTATGGTCAATAAGCATGTGTTGGGGGGACAAATGTGCAAATGGCTCTTAATGATGGGGAGACATTATGTAGGAAGGACAATCACGCAGAAGGTTCTCCGTGTGGAGGCGTTCAACAAGGTATGCAACACGCTGAACAAGGTATGCAATGCGCATCGAAGTGATTGGGACCTGCGCGTACCTGCAGTATTATGGGCTTATAGGACGACATGCAAGAAACTGATGGGACAAACACATTTTAGGCTTGTGTATGGAGTAGAAGCCATAATGCCTATGGAGTACAATGTACCTAGTCTGTGCATAGCAGCACTCACAGGTATGATAGACCGCAGATCCTTGGAGGAGAGGCTCGCACAATTGGAGGAGCTCGAAGAGGAATGGTTTTTGGTTGGATTCCACCAGCAGGTACAAAATTAGCATGAAAAGGCCTAACACGATCAACGTATTAAGTTGCGCACTTTTAAGGTGAATGATTTGGTGTTGTTATATGATAGTAAGTTTGATAAATTCCCAAGGAAGCTCAGAATGCATTCGCTGAGACCGTATGTTATTAAGGAGGTGACAGATGGTGGCGCGGTGCAGTTGGTAAAGTTAAATGGAGAACTCTTCCCAGGAAAAGTAAATGGTAGTCGTTTGAAGCCATACATAGGTGGCCCAACCATCTGACTAGCCGATGGAAGCACACTCTTAGTGCTCCAGGCAGCTGAAAGGAGGCACGAGACTATAAACTACTATGCCTGGGAGCCGTGCGATGTCTGGACTACGCACAGTTGCGAAATGTCACAGGGTTTGCGATAGTGCGAGGATAGCTATGTTGCTGCGCAGGTCGACTGGAAAGTGACTGTTACAGTCACTATTCACGATGTGATGCTTAGCTTGAGACCAAATGGAGTGGGCGATAGGCATTTAAGGCAAACTTTATGGGCTAGATTTGTGAAAATATACTGCCAAGTGAGCATTAATGGGACGAATGTGGGGGGAACAGTCGAATTCAAATTCAAAAGGTGCTATAAATTGCAAAGGGATATCCAACAAACAACACTTGGAAAATTGAGAACTGAGATGTTGCACACCCAGACACTCATGAACCCAGACTTGTTCAATCTTTTGAAGACGAAGTCATTGTTTGAGCAGTTACCCGAGCCATTGAGAGAATTGTGGAATAACAATATGGTAGCACTTGAGGAATACATGGATATCGGAGTAATAATCGTCGAGGAAGCCGCACAGGCCATGACGGAAATGGAAGCCCCAGAAAGAGTCAGGATAGTCACAGAAATCCATAAATTGCCACGTATGCCAACACCCCAGAAAGACAAGCACGCTATGGTACCAGTGCACGTATCCGTTAGAAATCCATTAAGGACTAAGCTTAGCATGGAAGAAAAGGGGAAGGCTATCAATTTGGAGGTTGATGAGGAGGAAGAATTTGAAGAGATCCTGGTAGAGGAGGAGGAGGATGTAGAAATGGAGGTGGAAACCCAGAGTGCGGACCCTCTGACCACGCTGCTTGCGTATGTTCCTCCACAAGAGGGGAAAGAAAAGGTGCCCAAAGACCTAGACCAGAGCGAGAGCTCTCTGCAGACTCTGCTGCTCCCCGATGATATCATTTTCAAAGGAGCACACTTGGGGCGGGTGCCTGTACTAAAATTTGAAGACTGGGATCTCACGAACCATGAGAAGTTCCTGCATTTAGCAATCACGCAGCTAATGTGCCAAAAGAAAAACACACTATCCAGAGTCATAGAGTTGGAGTCACGCTAGTGGCTGAGAGGTGTAGAAAACGTAGGACTGTTAAACCTGCTCTGGGTGCCGCATTACCATCACACCCCAGTAATCATTTTTGTCATCAGGCAACTTCTTTGCTTGGTGTGTGATGTGAGCTTATGGCTAGAGGAGCCCATCCCCATCATGGACAATCTGATTCACATAATTACCTGGCTCCCTTACAAAAGGGAGGACCTAGCGAATATCTTGGAGGGTAAGAGTGATGATTTGGCCATCGCAGAGGCCATGAAAAAGAAGTTCAAGCTAGAGAAGAAGAAGAGAAGGTATGCAATTTCCAGCATCAACAACCCTGTGGTCAAAGTCGTGACGCAGATATATGCCAGAAAGGTTATGCGGAAGTGCCACGTAGATGAGGTTCCTGCGCCTATGGTTGCACTTGTCGTGCAATGCACAGAAGGGGTCCAGTTTAACTAGGAAAACTACTTATGCAACGAGCTCCTTGAGAACTATCGTGCGGAACAGCATCAGGGAAAAACATTTCACTATGCATGGTTTCTATTGTCTATAATGCTGGTGGCATGGGAATTGCTCGAGGATAGCCAGTTCCCAACGATTTTGCAAGATCTTTTGGAGGCAGTGAAGTACACTTCGCTGTGGGCAACTAGAGATGCGCAAAGGATAAGGGACGGTGAAATATTCTGGGTGTTCATGGAGATGAACATCAGAATGGAGATTAGTCGCAAGCCGTAGTTATTGCCCACGATCTATAATATCCTGCAGAGCTTTGTGGAGTTCAAGGAATATTTCCATCATGTTTACATCAGAGCACAGAAGGACCCCGCGAAGACATGGTGTGAGCTACCTTATCTGGTGACAGACGATGTCATCTTTGCGGTCCTTGAGTCGTGGCCACCGGAGTGGCGTGCTCCAGATAGCTCCATGGTGGAAGCAGAGAAGTCTACCATGCAGAGGAAAAAGGATGAGGAAAAGCTACAGATGGTGCAGTTGGTAGAGAAGTGTAGGAATGAAGCAGCATCAGCCAAGGCCCAGGCAGCACGGGATGCTGTGAAGGCAGCGAAAGAGTAGTAGAAGGCAGTTGAGGAAGCAAGCAGGGGACAAAAGTCACCTTCTCTAGAAAAGGAAACAAATATAGAGCAAGGTGGCGTGGACCCACAGACAGTGTCCACACAGCTGAAATGACAGCGCTCAGGAGAGAAGGTAGGGTTGTGGAAGAAGTCGAAGGCTTCAAAAACTTCATTCAACCCGATTACCCTCACTAAGGGGGGTTTGCATGACATTGGGGAGACGGTGAGGGACGTCGCCGTGGAGACCCTCCAGCAGTTCAAGGAGGAACACCAGATGGTACAGGAGTTGCAGTTGCGCACTCCATAGGCTGGCACTATGTCAACCAGCCTCGCAATAGACACGTCCACGACCGAGGAAATGATGCGCGCCTAGATGACCAACACCATAGTGCTACCAGATGGAGCACCCATTATAGAAAATGAGGCTGATGGTCAGTGGTTGAAGGGAATCGGGCTAAATATGGCTACGCTCCCTCGGGAGATGCTCTATGTTTTACAGGATGGAGTTACTGTAGAACTGTGAGCCAGGGAGGGCCACGCGATCCAGGTCATGAGCGAGTAGCACATCAACATTGACTAGTTGAGCTTGCAGCACGATGAGGTAGTGGCAAAAAACCGATAGCTAGTTCAGGTGGTTGAGGAAGCTTGCTAGATGGTCCCAGAGCTGGCCATCCAAGCATAAGAACTAGTGGAGGCGCTCGTCCGGAAACTAGCAGCAGGGGTGCGAGGCAAAGGAAGAGATGGCCAGGGTTCAACTCGAACTGAACCTCCAAATAGCCTAACTGCAATTGAAGGTGCAACCTTCAACTCCACCAAAGGTTAAGGAACAATGTGTCAGCGTGATTACAACAACAATAACAGAGGTCAACAATGTAGTGAGAGACTACACAAAGCTGTTCGAGGAGTTGTTTGAGGTTCTCACCACTTTGTAGGAGGACCCAAACATACAACACCTAGAGACAGAGGCACGTGAGCTACAACAGAGATATGATGAAGTAAAAGGCACCACGCAAATGGTTTCCCTTACACAGATACTCGTGAGGATGCAACCGAAGAAAGCACATAAGGAACAGGTAGATGCTGCTCGACATAAGGAAGCCGTTTCGAAGGCATGCTTACAACTATGGATTGATGAGGCATACATCATTACAACCTCCATTGAAGGAAAGCTCACATAGCTGCAGGCGACATAGGAAAAAGTTCAGGGTAGCAGTTTAGCTACAACGGTCTCCGAACAATGCGTCGAGGGGGTCCAGCAGGCAATCAGTGCGTTGTCGATGTTGCAACGATCCAGGCAGAATTGGGAGGTCTTCGTGAAAAGATCTCCGCATCAATAGAGTGACTCAAGGGCAAGTCATGATGTATGTGTTGGGGGCCTATTGGGCACAAGATCCACCAAGGGAAGTTTTGGGGCTCAAAGCCCAAATTTTGGTCAAAAGTTGTAACTCCGATGTAAAGACTCCGCATTTTGTGGGCGTGAAGCACGTAGCTTGTAAAAGAGTCATAGGGTTGTCCACCCTAAATTTTGTTATTATAATGTCGGCTGTAGAGATATACCCATGGTATGTGGACCATGGGATTGTATGAATAGAGAGAGGCTCTAAGTAGTTAAAACATCTAATGAATCTAAGGGAAGCTAAGGATGAAGAGTTGAGTCGTATCTGAAGTGTAAAGTCTAGTTTTGGGTCTTAGAGTAGGAGAAGGCTCCGCAGTTGAGTGTGCAGAGACCTAGTAGTCCACAACTTAGTGCACGGACCCCTATAGCTGAGTGCACAGGGTGAGTCGAGTCTATAATAGTTGGAAGCATTAATAAATAGAAGTTTTATATCATTTCTGTGTATTTATTTCATGTTTTATGCATTGAATGTATTTGGTATGAATTGCACTTCTACTATTTATATCATGCACGAATATATATGATTGTGTTGATTAAATGAATACAAGATAAAATATCTGTTTATGTGAAGTTAACTAACAACTGTAAGAAGATAAGTAAGATTCGAGGTGTACTTTGGGGAAATAGTGTAGGTCGTTGCCATAGCAGCGCGAAAGCATCTCAGCCCCTGGTTAGGGCTACGCGAAGGCGATTATAACAGATTGCGAAGGTATTGAAGGTTAGGAAAGTGCGAAAAGTGACTTGCATGAAGGTAGGCACAGTTGGACTAAATCGGCACCTCAGACATCTCAAGGGTGTGAAACTTGGTTCCAACTTCCTGCCATACTGCTTTGGGTGAGACTTCAGTTTGTGCTCTGCAGGCTAATGCCGAAAGAGCCAGTAGTGTAGGGATTTGTTTAGCTAAATAACTCTGAACCTAGGTCAGGCCCCCTCAAGCCAACATCAACCATTGATTTTTCGGCTTGTTTGCATCAGTCTGGGTTTATACCATCAATGATTAATGCCTTCGAGTGTTAATTCTGGATTGTTTCTTGGAATGTTTTTAGTTTTTTCCAATATTTCTCTCCCATTGTGGGTTTACCCTTTTCAGTCGCGATGACATCATAGTTTTTACCTTTATAGTTGCGATGATCGTGGTTTTTACCTTTATAGTAGCGATGGAAAAAAAATCTTCATTTTTTGGTCGTGTTGAAATCATCACTACTTTTGCTATACAAAGTAGTGATGCCATCACAGGTTTTCCTATGCAAAGTAATGATAATCGTGGGTTTGGGCATGTAAAGTAGTGATGGTCCTTGAATATGAGAATTTTTAAGATTTCTTCCTTAGCATCTAGTGTGTCTTGGCCCCTAAGGTCTTTTCCTATCCTGTATGCTTGGATTTGTCCATGTTTTGATTGATTGCTTTGATTAATTTGCAAAATTTGTCTCGTTGGCTTCGAAGTGAAATATGACTGAATTCTAGGGTTTTTAGTCATTGGTCATCATTTTCTACTTGTTGGTGTCACAGAGATGTTTGTTTTAATGATTGGTTTAGTGTTGTTTTATGTAGAAATCATTGAAAACATTGTTTTGCATCTACCTTATCTTGTATTTGAAAATTTACTTTTCATGAAAATGCATTAGATTAGTTGCATTGAGAAGTTATTTTTTGAGATTCATCATTGCGAATAGATCACATTTTTCGATGATTGAAAGCTAAAAAACTGTATTAGGTGCATCAAATCATTCAAAACGAAAAGAAAAACATAATTCATATAAGTGCATCTTTGTAAAGTAAAAATAATTTTTCTTTCGAAAATTTGCATTTAGGATAGTGAAAAGTGAAAATATTTTTTACTTTTGGCATTGTGTTTGGAAGATGAAAGTGAAAGTTAGTGGGAGTCATTTTACGCGATGCATTTTGTTTGATGTATTATTAATTGAAATTTATTCCCTTGATTAGTCTAGCTTTCATTGAAACATAAAGTTTTCCTTTTCTCATATAGTTGCATCATAGGTGTTGAGGTGACATTGTTTTGAGCCTCAAAACTGAAACATAATTGAAGATTAACTTAAAATTTATCTCAATTAATCTAAGGTACATTTGAAAAATTAATGCTCATACTTAGTTTTCTAGGCTAGAGACGTATTCCGACGTCTTTAAAACTTAGCAGATGTCGTTCGCTTTTGCATTAGATAGCACTAGCACGGACTTGTGCTCCCCGTACTGTCAAGTATATTAAGGGAGGCCCTCATAGGTTGCAAACCTTTATCCATAGGAAGTCGAGTCTGATGCCCTGTAAACGTGATACACCGAACACAGCATTCAAGGAGATTTCTTAGACATACGTCAAGTCCTTGGTAAATTTATTTACTGAGGTGTATATTGCAGTTCACGGTTACTTGGTACTCCTTTTGCCTAGAGTTACCTGAGTGGTCATTTCGATCTTTTCTGACTCTTTAAATTTGAAAAGATCATCGAGCAACTTGTCCTTTCAGGCTCGCTAAACTGTCAAAAGTGACTAGAATCACCTTTTCGTCCTTTTCTCGACTGTTAAAACATGAAAAGGACAAGCTTTTGTTTCAAATTTTAAAATTAATTAATTGTGGAACAACATCCTTCCTGTGGAAATACTCCTTAGTAGATCTTAGGTTCATACCAATGGCAACATATTCCGAGTCTACTAGTCAAGGAAACCCCTCTGATGGGAATCCTAGTCCTTTTCCTTCTTTTGGAAATATTGGTGCTCCCTATATGGTGACATTATCCATTCCTGGATTGACCATTGGTCTACCAATTTGGTTGTTTTCAACTTCAGTGGTTATGAGTGTCCAATCTACTTTTTAACCGAATTCTCATCCCCTTGAACAACATCAACCTCATGTTGATCCTAAAGTTGACCCCTCGCCTTCTTTGCCTATTTCTTCACCATGTTCTTCCTCTTCTCTTGGTGAAAGTCTAGATTCTGGTAACGAGGAAGCTAAGAAGAAGAAGAAAAAGACGAAGAAGAAGAAGAAAAAGACGAAGAAGAAGAAGAAAAATAAACAAGGGGGAAACCAAGTAGTCATCGCTATGGATGCAACTGATGAAGATAAATATTCCAACTAGCCTTAGAAAATAAAATTCCCTTGCATGTTATGTAAGGGTCACCACCTTCTTTGGAATTGTCCTTGTATTCCCAAGGTCTTAGAAGTGTGGTCCACAAGTTCACATCGACCATTTTCATCAGCCTCTGGAAATCATGCTAGTGACAAACCCTCAACTAGTAACAGTAAAGCCTATGGGAAAAAGGGAAAAGTCAAATTTACCTGTAAGTTGTGTGAAGGTAATCATCCCATCCACCTTTGTCCTCTTATGGATGAAGCTTCCAAAGAGTTGGAAAACCTTACAACTTCTCAACCTCTTCTTCTGACTGGGTATCAAAAGCTTTCCCTTGATCCTTCACTAGTTGATCCAGTGATTGATCAAATGTCATCTTTGGTCAACCCCACTCTCTTTGACAGTGAATCTCATGAGTATATTCTTGACCAACCATTGGTTGAGAAACTGGTAGACCTAACTTCACCTTCAGTTAACCGTTCCTTTTTGGTAGAGAGTAAACCTTATACTACTCAGGTTCTTTTGGTTTCTTTAGTTTCGAATGAACTGGAGGGAAATCCTCATGTTCCTGAGGTGCATGAGAGCATTTCTCCTGTTCCCATAGAGAAAGAGGGAATCTCTCACGTTCCTGCAACACCCTCTCCAAGTAGTTAAGTTACTTATTTTGATTAGATTCGATTGGTAGGATATCGCCTTCTGTCTTATGTACCTTTCCAGATTACAGTACAGGCTTACCATATGGCGGTACCTAGCACAATCATAGATGAGGGCACATCTATTAGTATTCTTTCCTCAACTGCTTGGCAAGATTTAGGTTCTCCTAAACTTGACCCTGTCACCCAAAATCTGTTAGCTTTTAATAGAGGAACCAGTCAACCGTTAGGGATGCTTCCTAACTTGCCTATTACTTTGGGAGGAAAGATTGTCTATATAGTCATGATGGTTGTCTAAGGCCCTTTATATTTTAATCTACTCCCAGGTTGTGACTACGTTTACATCATGGGAGCTCTTGTTTCTTCCCTCTTTCGAGTGATGTGTTTCCCACATGAAGGAATCAATGTGATCATTGATCAACTTACATTCATTGGTCCTGAATAAACTCCCACTCAACCACCAGATTTTTCATTTGGATCCCTGGACATGTATCCCTTCCAGAATGTTGTTCTCCCTTCTTATGAGAAACTCTTGGAATCCATGGCCTCTTTTGGGTTGTGATAACAAGGGAAATGGAGCAGAGTTCCCTGTCCTGTGTCAAGCTCCTTAAAAACAAAACAAGCGTGATCTGATAATCACCCTATGAGTGACATCAGTTGAAGTTTTATTAAACAAAAGGTATTACAAACTCATGTGCTGGTGTGTGTTCTATGTTATTTAAGCAACAGATCAATCAGATTGCTAATACACATACATTTAAATGGAAAGACAACAGAGAAATAAAGTAAGCAACCATAAAGACACAAGTAATTTTAATAAGGAGTTCACCCTATTCTCCAGAGCTACGTCTCCGGTCCAGATTTCAATGGTGGCCTTGTTTTATTGTGTCTTTAAACAGAGAATTACAATACAGGGACTCAATGTGAGTTCTCCTGAAGCAGGTTTTGCTTGGCAGAGTGGTTCTTGGATTCCCCAAGCCACTGGAGTACATAGTCTCTTCTTCCCACTAGCTCTGTGACCTTCTGGTCTACAGTGGTAAGAGCCCAATGTGGTGCTCAACCCGGACAGATACCTCTATGGGGTGGCTCGAATCTCTCAAGCTCGGTGGTGCTCGATGTTGCCGCTACATCAGCTCGGCCCTCTGTCTCTTCCTGCTTTTCTCTTGCTTTACTGCCCTCTTCTCTGTGTATTCTGTCCTCCTCTCGGGATTCTGATCTCTTTTCCTTCGTCTCTCGGACCTCACTCCGGCTTGACTGTGTATTCTGTCTCTATTCATGGATTTGAGCCATTCGTTTCCATTCCTATTCGGTTCCTCTTTTGCCTCTGTCGATTTGCCTTCTGCAGCTGCGCTTGGAGTTCCTTTTTCGGCATCAGCATGAAAGCTCAGGGAGTGGCCACGTGTCCTCATCTAAACAGCGCTAGCCTGCTTGTCGGTTTGTTTCTTCGGTTACGTCGTGGATGGGTTCTTCCTCCACTGTGGCAGTCAAACAGATTCCAAATCCCTTTAGAACACGGCTTAATTCCCTATCGATTCCGCTTCCTCCATCGGGCGCAATCTTAGCCGTCTGATATGGGCTCCTCCAAATCCAATGTCATACGCAAGTCCCACGTGGTTGACTTGCTCAACCGATAGTGTGTGATCAACGACGATTTTCTCTCACCTCCGCCGCCATGTGTCGATCGTTGAGTGGGATCACTCCACTCTTCTCCAAAACCAATACCATTTGAGGGCACCCTGATCAATACCACCGGTTTCCAGAGTGCAGGTGCCGCCTTTGTCCTTTTAGCACTTTTCGTTTCCCCGCCCGTGGTTCTCTGGTTCCCAACGTGATCGAGTGCTTAAGGCTCTTCCATTTCGGCCCTGTTCGCCCAGCAACCGCACATCAAAAATCACCTCCTTTTCCCGATCCGGGGCTCCTAGGGGCTACTTTGACCTCCTGCGCAATCTCCATGGGCCTCGGTCAGCGTGCTTTGATTGAGGTCCTTGTCGTTCCACGCTGGCTTCCATTGCTACTGGTTCAAGGTGTTTTTTATCACTATTTTTGGAATTTTTAGAGATTCGCCTCGACCTGATATAGTGATGGTTCTTTGCCAGGCTTTAATGGATCCAATTCGGATCATGACCTTCCCACTGAAAGAGCTTTTGGACCACCAAAAGTTGGTTTTCAAGCATCGACTAAGTGAGGGTATTGCTTTCTCACTTGTCTAATCTCAATCCACTTCACACTGCTCGACTTTGAACCTTTAAGCCCAATCCTAAGGTATTCCACTTGTCCAGTGTGCGTCGTCCTTACCTTCCTATCCAGCACTATGTCTTCTCGTAATTCACTAAGATATTCAGGTAGCAGGTCATCAACAAAAGGTAATTGACTCTGCTCTTCAGGGTCCTCAATCATTGAAGTTTCAAACAACCTCAATCAATCTGCATTCACGACTGAGTAGATGTGCATGTAAGTTGGTAGATCAAGGCGAAAAGCATTTTCACCAATCTTCTCAAGTATCCTGAAGGGTCCATACCTGATAGGTTTTAGCTTTTTACTTTC
>APFE031274193.1:174458-187164 GCA_000404065.3 Pinus taeda | reverse complement strand
AGTTGAAGTTTTATTAAACAAAAGGTATTACAGACTCATGTGCTGGTGTGTGTTCTATGTTATTTAAGCAACAGATCGATCAGATTGCCAATACACAGACATTTAAATGGAAAGACAACAGAGAAATACAATAAGCAACCATAAAGACACAAGAAATTTTAATAAGGAGTTCATCCTATTCTCTAGTGCTACGTCTCTGGTCTAACTTCTAGTGGTGGCCTTGTTTTATTGTGTCTTTAAACAAAGAATTACAATACAGGGACTCAATGTGAGTTCTCCTGAAGCAGGTTTTGCTTGGCAGGGTGGTACTTGGATTTCCCAAGCCACTGGAGTACACAATCTCTTCTTCCCACTAGCTCTGTGACCTTCTGGTCTACAGTGGTAAGAGCCCAACGTGGTGCTCAGCCTAGACAGATCCCTCTATGGGGTGGCTCGAATCTCTCAAGCTCGGTGGTGCTCGATGCTGCCGTTGCGTCAGCTCAACCCTCTATCTCTTCCTACTTTTCTCTTGCTTTACTGCCTTCTTCTCTGTGTATTCTATCCTCCTCTCGGGATTCTGGTCTCTTTTCCTTCGTCTCTCGGACCTCACTTCGGCTTGACTGTGTATTCTGTCTCTATTCATGGCTTTTAGCCATTCGTTTCCATGCCTGTTTGGTTCCTCTTTCGCCTTTGTTGATTCACCTTCTGCAGCTGTGCTTGGAGTTCCTTGTTCGGCGTCAGCATGAACGTTCAGGGAGTGGCCACGTGTCCTCATGTGAATAGCGCCAGCCTGCTCGTCGGTTTGTTTCTTTGGTTATGTCATGGATGCGTTCTTCCTCCACTGTGGTGGTCAAATAGATTCCAAATACCTTTAGAACACGGCTTAATTCCCCGTCGATTCCGCTTCCTCCATTGGGCACAATCTCAGCTGTCCGATATGGGCTCCTCCAGATCCAATGTCATACGCACGTCCCGCGCGGTTGACTTGCTCGACCGATAGTGCACGATCAACAGTGGTTTTCTCTCACCTCGTCCGCCACGCATCGATCATTGAGTGGGATCGCTCTGCTCTTCTCCAAAACCGTTTACCGTTTGAGGGCGCCTCGATCAATACCGCCGGTTTCTAGAGTGTGGGTCCCACGTTTGTTTCTCCGCCCACGGTTCTTCGGCTCCCAACGCAACCGAGTGCTTAAGGCTCCTCCATTTTGGCCCTATTTGCCCAGGGGCTACTTTGACCTCCTGCGCAGTCTCCATGGGCCTCGATCAACGTGCTTTGACTGAGGTCCTCGTCGTTCCACGCTGGCTGCCATTGCCAGTGGTTCACCCTCTATTTTTGGAATTTTTAGAGATTCATCCCGACCTGATATAGTCATGGTTCTTTGCCAGTCTTTAATGGATCCAATTCGGATCAAAGGGATATGAGGATAGTTCTTTTACTATGTCAACCTCATTAAAAAAATTAAATAGGTTCCAGGAGGATAGTTCTTTTGCTATGTCAACCTCGTTAAAAAATGAATAAGTGTCATGAGCATGGTTCTTTTCCTGTGTCAAGATCATTAAAAAATGAAACAAATCCCCTTCCAATTTGAGTCTTTGATTAGATCTCATAAAATCCCAGTCAATCCTTTCACTTGATCTTGTAAGTGAATCTTCATTCCATCCACTTAGGTGAATGAAAGGAAGCTTGGGGGGAATGTACCTCGAATTGAGTCATTATGCTGGGGGCATGCAGACTTATCTCAAGCATACTTTATCTTTGTTTCAAGCTTGTGTAAAAATGAAACCAAATCCAAGCATAGTTTGTCTCCATTTCAAGCTTGTGTAAAAATGAAACCATTCCCACTTTACATCTCGTGATTGCCATTTTTATTAGCCCTTTTTCAAATGAGCCTTGGTTCTTTCATTCCATCATCACCATCTCTTTGGCCAATCATTTGCTTTCACTTGGTTGTGTTAGCCTTGCTCAAGGAACATCTGTGATGAGTGGTCTTATTAGCCAACCTCTTGACCATTACATGTTTTGAGCAGTTCCATCATTTCTGGAACTAGTTGTTATCCTTTTATACCACTCGTTCCTCTAGGTGGAGTCTTCTTTCAGCTCTTTTTAGACTCCAAAAATATGCAAAGAATGTCGAGTACTTTTCATTTCAAACTCCTTAAAGTAAATTAATTGACTTCTACTCATTATAAGTTTAACCCTTTTCCAAACTGAGATAGACTATTGTACGAAAAATGAACACCTTAGTCGAACATGGCTAGGAGGTTCTCTCGAATATTGTTTTCTACCTTTTCGGATTCGAGGGACAAATTACGAAAAGGGACATGATGGAGTTTTCTTTTTCATTTCTTTTTAAAACTCTTTAACTATGAAAAATGTACTGAGTTATTCTTCCGTTGGACTCGTTAAAATTTTTACGACGAAAGACTCATCACCATGATGAGACCGAGTTTCTCCTTCCTAGGCCTTGTAAAACTTACTAGGATGGATTCATCTGAAGGATGAACTTATATGACAAGCATATGGTATCCTCTTCAAGCTTGTGTAAAAATAAAGAGGTACTCGCTAGAAATAGTGGGGGAAAAAATGATGATGAAATATCCTTTGTATAGGTAGTATGTCGCTTTTTAACATGATGCTCATTTGTTTCTCGTGTCGGGTTTGGGATATCCTCATTTGGTCACTAGTCCTTTCAGGTTTGGGTTATCCATTTTACCTCTCATATGACTATTCCACTTCATCATTATGACCCTTGGTCCTATGTTGAGTCTAATGCTACCACACTCCATATTCATGTCGCCAATATGTTCAAGAGAAGTCCAATATGCAGTTATTTACCTATATATTGTTTGAGTCATTGCTACAGTCCTGAAAATTATTTCACCTTATTCCTCGTTTCATGTCGATGATGGGGGAATCATCATTTCCCTCCTTCGATGGGTCACTTCCTGTTGACTTCAGCTCATTATCCAGGAAGATGACTTAGGAGATCGTTTTCAGTACCTTAGAGCTTGCATGCCTTAATAGCAAGTTCTTCGCATCTGGCGACAGGTTTTCACTATTGGCCTTTGATCGGGTGATTCCACAAGTGATCGAATTTAGCTTTGTTATCTCATTCACAGATTGTAGTGTCATACCTTGAGAGCCATTTTCATTATGGGTGGTTCCTCTCGTGCCTGTTAATGGTCCACATCAATGGCTGATAATCAGGCGGTTTTCTAGCATGTTTAACTGAGACACATTCATTTACATGTTAGGATCTGTACTTTGATTGGGTTGGGATGGAGCACAAGACCCTGAGTTTTGTCTAATATAACTCAGGATATGTGGAGTTATGTATTGTTCATGATTGTACACATGTTTCTTCTATGATGATCCTTCGATATTGGATAGCTGCGTCCATGCTTTGATCTTAGATTACAGATGATCATTCTGTATTGGATGGTTGCGCCCATACCATGGATCATTTCACTTAGTCCTTTCTATCTGGATGCTTGCGTCCATACCGTAGGTTCATGTCTTGATCTCAGATATGTATATGTATATGCGTCCTTGATTTGCAGGTCTCCTAACAGAGCATGTCCTCATCCTTGCAAGAGATAGTAAAGCATCTCATCCATCATTCCTTGTTCTGCCTTCATGCTTTAGGGGGCATTTGTTACATAATATTTTTTCATACCTCTTGCACTTCCCTATGACATACCCCGAAGTGTCCAAAATGACCATAATGTAGTGTACTCATTCATATATGCAGTTCAAAGCCTTCCTAAGAAATTGATTGGAAAATTCCTTGAGCTTCCCCTGAAGGAAATAACTCTTTAACCCTAAAATGAGGATCATCGCTCTTATAATGCTTAAAATAGTGATGGTCGCATGTTTCAATATGCCAGACCCGCAATGACATCGCTCTATTTGCTCATATACCCACAATGATCTCAAAAAGACAATTTTCCCAAATAGGATGAGAAGCTTCGTGATCTAGAAGCTTCCAGAGCGACGAGATGGAGGTTGTTTGGCATAGATGAGGTAAAATTCTCCCAACTTGGCTTCTTGGTCTTATCCCTATGAGCTACCTCCTTGAGATGAGGACCTAATCCTATCTTTGGAGAAGTCCTAACTCCCTTTCCCAGTCTATAAATTCATCCTCTCCCATTCCCAAATGGTTGGTCAGGTTAGAGGTTGGGTTGATCTATGTCCATTTGCACCCCTATGCTAAGCTTTTGCTTAGAGGCTATTCATTAGACTTGAGAAGGAGTGTTTGGAGAGTTTCTTAGCTTGGTCTTGGATTACCACTCAAGGAGAGCCTTCCAACATCAAGGCTATGGTTGTAAGCTTCCCTTTATTCTTTAAATAATAATACGACTGCTGGTTCATCTTCCCAAAATATATATGTTCATGTATGTATTGGCTTGGCATTCCTTGATCAGATAAGTAGGTTATTATTGGATTTTCTATTGGTTTTGGCATGCTTTGTTGTCTCTTGATCACTTGTGCAGGTACATAAGCGCTAAAAGAACTAGGAATAAGTCCGTGGCACAAGCAGTTTAAGGATCCGAACAAAGGAAATCAGATTAGCATTAGAGCAAGGTAGGCCATCTCTCATGTTCTACTTTTCAATCGTAACCTAGGAAGATGTCTAGTTGATTGTCACTTCAGTTGCTAGACCCATTCATTGGGCTAGAGGGATCGTCTCTGTTCGCAGAGAGGATTAACCTTGTTTTAGTAAATTATAGTTAGCGATTTGAATCTACAAGGAATTTGTACATGGTATCAGAGCATAAATCACTCTAGAAGGGGAGAATATGAGTTTTTCTTTTGCAGCTGAAATAAAATTTACAGTATCATACTTCAAAGTCAGCAGGATGTTGTTCTACGTGTTGAGAATCGAATATTCTCTTGAGGGTAGTTTGAACTATATTTCTTGGAAGGATAAGATGGATGTAGTGTTGGAAGATAACAGGCTTAAGGAATTCACAGACAAAGATATTCCTAAGCCTCCCGCCACTGATGCTCAAGATTTGGCAAAGTGGAGAAAATGTGTTGCAAAGGTGAGAAGGATTATCCTAGAAGGAGTTCAAGATCATATTGTCTCAAACCTCCACCATAAGAGGAATCCATATGCAATGTGCAAGGCCTTGAAAGACTTATTCCAAAATAACAATGACCATAGGTAGTTGGCCCTGAAGGACAATCTTAGAAAAATCAAGATGGAGAAGGGTGATGGGCACGAATGTTGCAGCAAGAATGCTACAACTCTTGGGCTACCAACTTTACTTTATCAACCCGGGGTTCGCACAAACTTGGAGGTGATAGTGCTGTATACACAAGTAAAAGTGATGGTTTTGCCTTTCTTCACTATTCAGCTGGTGAGAGACCAATAGGGTTTTCAAGCTAAACCTCTATGGGTTCAGAAGAAGCTTGGTTCCTTGATGAAAGAAATAGAAATCTACTCTAAGAGAGAACTGATCTACTGCAATAATGAAAAAAGACTAGAATTCAATGCTAAGGCACACCATTTCCTAATTAACAGCTAAGAGCTATGCTTTGCAATGACGCTAAATTAGAATGAACAACATGCTACTATCCTAAGCATGGAAGTTGAAAGAATCAAACACAACTGTTAGGCATGTAGAGGACTGTAATAAATCTATTTTGTCTTTTTATGCTTTTCATGAAAAATCAAGTGTGAAAACTAATCTCTTTTGGTGATGTGGCAGGTGGTTTAGGGATGCTGATGGATGGCTGGAAGGTTCAGGAGATGGTTGGAAGGTTTGGGGGACCCTTGTGTGACCTTGGGAGGCTTCCTAGAGCTTTTCCCTCAATTCGGCCTCAAAATAGGCCACTACAGGAAAACCTACAAGATGTACTAGAAACCTATAGGATTCCCTATATTTCTACAGGCTGCAGCCGTGAGAAAACCGATGGGTGTTGGAGGTGATGGAATGCTTAGGGAAGGTGGTTTATGGGTGGAATGAGTGAGAAGAGGCCTAGGATCACTCAGAACCCAAAACCAAGTTTACGAGATGGTTGGATTCACTCAAAATTCTTGAGGAAATTTCCATGTAAAATGATGAAATTGGTGAAGGTTTGATGAAAACAAGGAATGCCTATGGGTGGATGAAATTGGAAGGTGGTTGCTAGTTATGAGATTTCTGTCTACTTCTGAAGTACCTACTTTGCATCACACATGTGTAATTTCCAAAAAGTCATGTAACAAGAAGAATTCTCATGAGCTAGAAAAGCAGAATTTAATGAACTAACTGTCTACCTTATGCATGAAGAACTTGTTGAATAAAATGGAATCATGGATGAGATCTACTGCAAGAATGAAGATAGAAGAGATGGAAGTAAAATCCTACTTTGCAAAATTGATCAAATGCTAGTTTAAGTACAACAACCTCTAAATATCATGAGAGAAATGGAAATCTATCTTTTTGGGCTGCATAAGGGTCTTTTCCTCAAATCATGATCCCAGAAGGAAGAAGTGAGGCCAAGACACCTATTGACAACTTTGTTGAGCATCTTTTATCCCTTCCAACATGCTATTGAAGTAAGGCACAAATGGAAGCAAACTAATAAACAATTAATCAAATCTACACTACTTGCAATGAAATACTTCTAAAAACAGTTTAAACTAAGCTAAGCATAAAGATAAAAGAAGAGGAGCCTTTCCTGCTAGGGTTGGGCCTTAACCCAAGAGCTTCAACCCTCTGAGTTAACTCAGTACTAAATCAAGAACAAACTCATTCTTATTACCAAAACATAAAATTACATCAAAAAGTCTTCCACAAGTCTGGAGCTCGAAAATAGCTAGAGTTTTACAACAAAAATTTGAATCCTAATGAGGCTCTAGGCCTCTCTACTTATACAACTAAAGTCTCCAATGACTTAAATTTAGGGAGGCTCAACTCCCAAACTCGAGATGAACTACTCTTTATCTATCACTTTCTCGGCTGCCTTCTAATCTTCATGACTTGGCTGCTTGCACTCCGAGTTGGTGGGATTAATGGATGAATATTTGAATGGGGAAGGAGTAAACATGGAGGATTTACCTCCTACGATCTCTCTCCCTTGTGCCATTCGAGTTTCAAACCTTAGTCTTTTCCAAAATTCCTTGATTTTCTCTTCCAAACCTGCATTCAATGCATACTAGTCCATTAGGCATAATATCCCACTCTGACTCATCTCATTAAACAAAATATAATCAAAACATGTAATAAGTTGTGAGAAACATTGGTTTGACTAAGCTAGGAGGTGAATTAAGGCCCATATAATTACCCAATGATGAGGCTCATCATCACCCCCTACTAAAATTTTTGCTCAGCCTCTAAGAATCTCAATCAATATCCATGTCCTTCATAGCTCTAGTGGCCTCTCTAACATCCCATGCCTCTGCTGTGGTTTCCTCTTCTTGTTCATAGAAACCTGCTTTCTTTTCTACCTCCTTCCACTACCTCTTTCTACTTATTCCTTCCATCCTTCTAGCATTCCTAAGAGCAATGGTGGATTGAGTTTCAAGCCAATTCAATTGACTTTAAGCCTTTGCATAGATTGCTTGTACATGGGTGTCCTGTTTAGTGCTTCTCTCATTTGTTGAGGAGAGTGGTACTATCTTATCGTTAAACTGTATGGCAATGTGTTCCATCTCCTTAGGAAAGCATGTATGTTGTCATCCCCTAACAACCCGAATATGTCCTCAAAATGTGAAATTTCTTGCTCTTGGGCAACAAGATAACTGGGTGTAAGCTAAGGATCATTTGCAATTAAATTATTTGTGCTGATGAGGGCCATTGGATTGGACTACTTAGCTTTGATCATAAGGGGCTTTGCTTGTTATTTTTCCAATATCTTCTTCATTTCTGCAACCCTTGTTTCCTCATGGTTCATCCATGATGCAAAAGCCATCATCTGTAAATATCCTAGCTTGGCATTAGGGTCCCATACATTCATGTATGTTAAGGCCATGTTATGCAAATAAAACTCTGACATCTTGGCCCTGTCTTCCAATGTACTTTGATCACAAAGATCAATGAACTGTCTATAATCCTAAAATGGCATAGTGCCTCTCTGTGCTAGGGTCTTGATCTGGAACTATAGCCACTATTCCTTAAGGTATAGGGTATAGGATTTAGCTCGAATCCTACAATTGCTTCCAAAGAGAGACTGGCCATACATGCCAATTGGTTCTCTCTTTCTTGCAACTGTCCTTTCAACCATGCATTTTCTGTCTCGAACTGATTTCTCATTATGGCCTCTCTATCTCTCAAGCTACTTAATTCTATGCCCATCTCCTTGAGCTTCTCCTCCATGTGACCAATGTCTTCCACGCCCTTGGATTTGGAAATATTCATCCATCGATGAGTTCTGACTCTCTCCTTCTCAAGCTCAAAGAATAGTGGAATAACAAATTTATGTGGACTGACCCTGCCCCCTTTCATAAATCTGTAGTAGGAGTCAAGGTTAGGTTGGGGGCTAGGTTCCTTTAATGCTGGGTCCTCTTCTTTAGTTTCTTGTTGTAGATTTCCATCCTTATCCAATTTTTGAGTCTCCTATAGGCTTAGCAGAGTATCCTGTAGGACTACTTCAGCTTCCTTTAGGTCCTGTTGTGTATCATGTAGGATTTCTTTTCCTTTGGATGAGGTGGATCTAGTTATAGGCCTTCTCAGATAGGTGATAGGAGACTTAGGAGTAGGCATTTTCTCCTATTGTTTAGGTGATTCCTCAATCACAATGGGAATTTTGGTTGGTGTTTGGGGTTTCCCCTACCTTATTCTTGTACTTTTCCTTGTCCTGAAATATAATGGTGTTTGCCTCTGTCTTTTTCCTTTCTGTTTGATAGGGGTGCTTAAGAGCAGTGAGGGCAATTGTTGCTTCTCTCTTAGTGGCCTCTCAAGACACCCTAGGTGACTCCTCCTTGTCTTCTACCTCCTCTTTTTCATTTCCATTTTCCTCTATGTTTTCCCCTCTTTTCCTCCTTCTAGATCCTTATCTTGTTTATCAATCTCTCCTTTGTCATCTTCCTCTATTTCCTCATCACCTTCCTTCTCTTGCTCCTCTTCTTCCTCCTCATATGTCTCATCTTCATTCCTCTCTGCTTCTTCTCCCTCTATTTTAGTGTTGGCTTGTTAGGGCCTGACCCAGGTTAAGAGTTAATTAGCCAAACAAATCCCAGTACTATTGGCCCTTTCGGCAACAGTTTGCGGAGCGTGGACTGAGGCCTCACTCGAAGTAGTATGGGAGGGTGCTAGAACCAGGTTTCTGCACACCAGGGATGTCTGATGAGTTCTACTGGTTTGTGGTTTGACCTTGCACGTAGGTTTCCTCGCGCCCTTTCCCATACCTCGCAGCCTGATATACTACCTTCGCGCAACCCTACCCAAGGGATGAACGTCGCGCTCTGCGTTATTACCTTAGATCTTACTTGTATTCCAATGTTAGTTAATTAGCTTTGCCTGCTTGAGTGCTCTAAGTTATACTTAACAACATAAACCATTCATACAGATGTGCGTAGTAAATAAATAGTATATTTATATATTATATCAATCATGCATTAACCCGAGAAAAAATACACAGAATTATACCAAAAATTCTCTTTATTAATTCCTTCCTCAGTTACAGACTTGACTCCGTCCTGCGCACTCAGTAGCAGGGGTCCGCACGCTCAGTTGGGGACTACTAGGCCTCTGCGCACTCAGCTACATAGCCTTTTCCTACTCTACGACCCAAAAGACACACTTCAGCCTATGACTCAATCGCTTAGACTTCTCATTCTTTTCATTCCATTCAATCACATCCCATTTCTTAACTACTTAGAGCCTCACTCTATTTATACAATCTCACGGTCCATGGACCAAGGGTAGGTCTAACCAACGGACATTACATTACAAAACTAGGGTGGACAACCCTGTGACTCAATCATACTTTCGCGCCCCGTGCTCGTAATTCACGGAGCTTTTTACAAAAGACTTGGTCAAAACTTGGGCTTTAGACCCCAAAACATGCCTTGGGGGGATTCCATGCCCAACAGGCCCCCAACACAAACATCGTGACTTGCCCTTGAGTCACTCTATCGATGCGGCGATCTTTGCGCGGAGTCCCTTCAACTGTCCCTGAACGGCGCGGAGGTCAGTAGCACACTAAGCTGCTGCTTGTTGGATTTGCTGCATACGCTGTTCCAAGACCTCTGTGTCGGGAGTGCTTCCCTGAAGTGATGTGTGCATCCCCTGCATGTGTGCGAGCTTACCTTCAATATCTGCTGTGATGGTGAAGGCCTCGTTGATCCAAGGCTGGACACACGCCTTTAGGACTGCTTCCTTATGTCGTTCCACATCCACCAGCTCCTTCAGTGCTTTAGCTTGCTGCATTTGTGCAAGCCTTTGAGTGAGGACCATTGTTTGCACAGTTCCTCGGACACTGTCATACTACTGTTGGAGTTCGCATGCCTCGGTCTCTAAGTGTTGGATGTTGGGGTCCTCCTATAGAGTTGTGAGGACCTCAAGTGATTCTTCCAACATGCTAGTGCAGTCTTGCACTGCACCTCCAAGTTCCGCCAATCCCATTGTGATAGCACTCACATGCTACTCTCTGACTTCTGGGGGATTGGATGGCTGCACCTTTAACTGTAGCTCGATGATCTAAAGGTTCAACTCCAGCTGAACCTTTTTCGTTTCTTCCTTCACCTCGTGGACTCCTGCTGCTAACTTATGGATCCACACCTCCACTGGTATGTTTGCTTGGATGGCCAGCTTCGGGACGCTTTAGCAAGCGTCATCTATCGCCCGTGCCAGCTGTTGATTCTGCGACACCACTTCATCGCGTTGCAAGCTTAGTTGTTCCATATTTATTTTCTGTTCACTCAGAACTTGGAGCGCGCTGCTCTCCCTAACTCGCAGCTATGTAGTTATCCCATCTTGCAACACATATAAGGTCTCTCACAGGAGTGCAGCTAGATTGATATCGAGACCTTTCAATGTGCTAACCGAAGGTCTATTTGCCTCATTCGATGGCACTAGTGCTCCTTCTGGTAGCATTATGGTGTTCGCCATCCATGCATGCAACATTTGCTCTGTTGTTGTTGAGCCGATTGTGAGGTTGGTTGAGGGGGTACCAACCTAAGGAGGGCACACCTATAATTCCTGCAGCTGCGCTCTGAGGGCCCCCGACACAATATGGCCTCCTGCATGAAATCTTGGAGAGCCTCAAAGGTGACATCACGCACTGACTCGCTGATGTCATGCAGATCACCCTCAGTTAAGGTGATTGGGTCGATGGCCAATTTCGAAGCCTTGATCTTTTTACGTGACCCTACTCTCTCTGTTGGGTGTTGGCGCTTTAGCTATGTCGACGCGGTTTGTGGGTCTGTGCTACCCTCTTCGGTATTTGCTTCCTCTACTTCCTGTCCCTGTACTGTTTGGTCCTTGCCCACCTTCACAGCTACCTCATGTGTTGCTGCTACTGTGGTCTTCTCCTGTTCAGCTACTCTATGTGCCGTTTCATGCGCTGCCCGCACTTCTGCTGTCGCGACATCCTTCCTTCATTTTTCGGCCAACTGTGTGATGCATAGCTTGGCCTCATCCTTCTTTCTTTGTGCTGCCGACTTCTCGATCTTTGCGATGTCTAGGGCGCACCACTGCGGTCACCAGGCTTCTAGGACATTGAAAATGACATCATTGGTGGCTACAAAGGGTAGCTTTGTCCACTGTTTTGTCAGGTCCTTGCGCACCCTAATATAGATGTTGTGCATGTCAGCCTTAAATTCTGTAAATCTCTACAGACTGTTGTAAACTACGGGTTTTGCTTGATCTCCATTCTGAGGTTCATCTCAATGAACACCCAGAATATCTTGCTGTCGCATATCCTCTTTACATCCTTTATGGCCCAAAGCGAAGTGTACTTCATGGCCTCCAGTAAATCTCTGTCAATTATGGGGAATTGACTATCCTCCGGTAATTCCCTAGCTATGAGCGCTATGGACAGCAACAACCATGCATAATGGAATGTTTTTCCTTGCTCCTGGGCATTGCGACAATTCTCCAAAAATTCTGTACAGAGGAATTCAGACCAGTTAAATTGGACACCCTTCGCGCATTGTTCAGCCAGTGCAACCACCGGCGTAGGTAACTCATCTGTGCGACACTTGCGCATAACCTTTCCTGCCAGGATTTGGGTTGCCATGCGTACTGCTTTGTCCTTGATGTTGGAGATGGCGTAGCCCCTCTTCTTCTTTTGCAACTTGTACTTTTTCTTCACGGCCTCTGTGATGGCCAAATCACTTCCCTTCCCTTTTGATATGGCCTCGGGGTCCTCTCCTTTGTACAGAAGCCGGGAGACGCGGTGAATCAAGTCTGCCGTGATGGGGATGGTTTTTCTAGGAAAACTAGTGTCGATTTAGATCTACTAGTCCCACTAAGATGGGTAGCTATCTTAGAGAAAAACAATTCAAAGTAATTTGTGTTTTCCTTTATGGGAGATAGATGAGAGAGAAGCAGAGAGCACCAACCTTAGTGTTTCATTTGGCTCCTTGCTTGTTTCCTCTCTCCTTTGATAGAGCTTCACCACTCCTTTCTTAATTGTCTCGCTTCAAAGAACACCTGTAGAGTCAAAGCAAAAAAATACCATCAAAGCATAGAGATCTATGATACCATAAACAACGTAGAATCAGATGTACATTAACCATACAAATGCATACACAAATACAAGATTCAGAAATATACAAGTATATGGAGGAAA
>APFE031274193.1:156465-174438 GCA_000404065.3 Pinus taeda | reverse complement strand
GTAGAAGAGAGGATTACAACCTAGCTGTCTGATCCAGTGCCATCCTCCCAGCATGAAAGCCCTCTTCACCTCATGAAAAGCTAGATCACCCAACAATACAATGTTCTATAGAGAAACCCACAACACTTCCTTACAAAATACAAAATTCCAGCCTCTGGATCTCTAGGATGAGGGATCCATATATATATCTTTGTAGGGGGGTGAGTTAGCTTCTGGGATTTTGATTATTGTCATTTCATTAATAGTTCTTGGTTCCACTTGGAGATTTCATGTTCTCTTACTCATCCCTGGGTGAATTTAGAGAGGCAAGTGTCATATGAGCAGTTTCTAGAAGATTCTCTGAGTTTCCACCTAGCAAACTACCTCTGCCATTTGTCTGCTCTCACTCATCGCACCCTATAGAAGGGATTTTCAGTATGCATCACACCCCTTGTGTGTAACAGGTGAGATGCATCGCACCCTCAGCATGGAGTAGTTTGTATGGTCCAGTTTTGAGCAGTTCTGAGTAGTTTTTCAGGGAGAACTTCTGGGAAATTATGTAATCAGTTGACCTTGATCCTTTAGGGTTTGAAACAAAACTTTTAGGGGTTTGAGAGCCCTTGTTTTATGGACATATGTGATTGGTTTTTCAGTGCCCAAATATGTCTATAACAGTTTCCCCCTAAAGAATGAGGTCGTAAATCTTCCGATGTCGGGTGAAATGCTTTATCATGAGGACCTGAGGTTTTTCAAACTGGAAGGTGACCTGTAATAAGATAAAATACAATACATTATCTTCATAATATTTTCATGATCTAGCTGAGGTGGGCATTCCCATGCTCAGCTTATAAATTCATTTTCATGTACATAGGATAGACAACCATCTGTGTGGCAGACTGATGATTCTGGTAGAGCCATCATCCCTTAGCTTGGATGATTATCTGTGCAGCTATGGAGTACATTTGATGTCTTTATTTTCCTGAATATATCGCAGCCCAGGTGGATGAAACTAGATCTAGGGTCTTCAAACTCGTTCAATCTTCGCTCGATGTACAAGTCGATCCATGTGAAAAGATGTTCTGAAGTCGAACATGGAAAGATATCGCCTGATTACCAGCCAATGATGTAAGCTATTAACAGGCGCGAGAGGAATCACCGATAATGATAATGACCCTCAAGGTACTGCAGTACAATTCACGTGGTGTGAATACATGAGTTGATGTCAAATACCATGTAAAATCTTTCGGTCGAAGGCCATTGATGTAAACCTGTCGCAGGAAGTGAGAAACTTGCCATTGAGGCATGCAAGCTTCAAAGTACTGAAAGGGTTGTTCCTAAGTCAACTTCTTGGATAATGAGCTGATGTCAAAGAGAAGTGACCCGTTGTAGGAGGGCCTTAATGAATCCCACATCTACGACACGAAATGGAGCAAATGATTTTGCGGAGGTGAAAATGATCTGATGATACGAGGTTCGGGGTGATGGTCATGAAAGAATGGAGCGTGAAGGTATTGCAGTGGATGAGGTGTTAGCTGGGTTGGTGAATTCTCTGAGCGACTTCTCTTGAACATATCGGTGACACTGAAATGGATTGGTAGCGTTAACTCCAAAAATGGATGGTATGGAGGACCAATGGTGATATGACTGGTGAACGGAATAACCCAACTCGACTCAATCATGGCAATGGAGTGAAAGTGTCATGTTCAAGAGCGACCTGCTACCAATGAAGTTCTTCAAGTTTTCTTCCCTTTTTCCCCAGTCATTGCTGACCAATACCTCTTTATTTTTGTCAAGCTTGAGGAGGATAACATATGCTTGTTCTATAATTTGCCCTTCGGGCAAACCTGTCGCTATGTTTTAGCAAGCCTAGCGACAGTGAAACTCGCTCTTGTCTGTATGGACAAGTTTGTCGCTATCGTTTTAACAAGTTTAATGACAAAGAAAAATCGATCCTTTTCATATTTAGAGAGTTTGAAAAGAGACAGAAAGGAAACTCCAGTAGTCCTTTTTCGTGGTATAATCCCTTAAGTCCCAAAAAGTATAAAATAATACGAAAGGGATGACTTTTTGATAGTTTTAGCGAGCAAACAAGACAAACACTAAATCTTTTTGTGTAACGATCCCTTAGGTCCAAATATATTAAAATATAGAGGAGGGATGGCGCTTCCCTTTACTTTAACGAGCTGGAAGGCCAGTAGCTCGACAATATTTTCATATTTTATGAGTCTAAAAAGAGCTTAAAAAAGACTCGTTTTTTAGGAACGAGTGATGTTTTTGGGTAGCAATTGGTTCCAGGTAAGTTTGGAACTTTTCAAGCACAGTAGTGTAAAGAAAGTGGCTAACAGAATCACTCGTCGCAGTTGTTCCTCAAAAGGGTAAACAATCAAGTGGAGGCGTATGATTGGCTAAAAGAGTGGAGGTGATGGTAAGAACACAACCAAGGCTCAAAAGGCTGATAGTAATGCGATCACAAAGGTTATTTACCGAGGGTGGATTCATTTTTTAATGAGCTTGAATCTTGTGTCAACCTGTGCTCAGTGCTAGGTTTATTTTTTAAGGAGCTTAAACTTTGCGGAAACATTGCTCGTAATAATAGTCAGAGATGTTCAATTCACCATTAACACTATGTTCTTTTGATGGTCGTATTTAAGGATGTCTCTCATTAGTAGGTGCATTTTTCAATGAGCTTGCCCCATGTGAAACTTTGCTCAGGTGCCTTTTGTATGCAGACTAGGGGTGACCAACTACAGAACTAAGAGTTAATGAACTACTGTGGTTAGGTAGGATAGTTTCGTACAAAACATTTCCTTTGCTTTGTTGGGTTGCCGACAAAGGTGAATGGTGGATCAGACCAATCACCTAACTTAAGCAGTCAAAGTCAGTAAAAACTACGGGGTTAGAGTTACACTGGTCAGTTTTCACTTGTGTAAAAAAGGTTTGCATGCCCCCAAGTAGAAAGAAGAGTAGAGTTTCTAGGTTACCATATGGAAGTCCTTGCATTAAAGCAAGATTGTTTTGTCTGCGTAGCAGACAAAAAACTTCCTCGGCTCTGTCCATAGATAAAGGTGAATGGTGTGAGCTTCCAATCACATAATATTCGAGGAGACCCTATTTCAGACTGATCCCGTATCCTAGACGGATGGGTGTGTCAGACCAATCGTGTAACCTACAATGAGGAAATATTTTTCCTGACTGATCCCTTATCCTAAACAAATGGGTGTGTTAGACTGGTCATATATCCTACAAGGAAACCTATCTTTTATCTGGGTTCACCTGCCAAAGCAGACTAGGGTGCATGCCCCCTGGGTTTCGTCACATTCACCGAATCACTTGCGGTCATCAGGTGGACGGACTGGAGGTTGATGAGACATTCCTTGTGCAAAGAGACCATTTAGGGATGGCATTTGACTAGTAGCCAGGTTTGATCCGGGTAATGAAATATGGTCAACAAGTTGTACCATTTTTCCTTCATATGGGAAACACATCACTCGAAAGAGTGAGGAAACAATAGCTCCCATGCTGTAAATGTAGTCACGCCCAAGGATTAGATTGTAATCTAGTGGCCCTTGGACTACCATCACGTTCAAATGAACGGTTTTCCTTCTCAAAGTTATGGGAAAATTTGGAAGGATCCCTAACGGTCGACTGGTTCCTTTATTGAAGCCTGACAAATTTCGAATCTCAGGTAGAAGCGATGGTGAACCAAGCACTTTCCAAGCAGTTGAGGAGAGGATACTCACGGAATCCCCTTCATCTAAGATAGTGCCAGCCATGTTCATTCTGTAAGCTTGTACTATGATTTGGAATGGTACATTAGATGGTAGGCGAGGTCCCGCTAGTAGATTCCAATCAAAGGAAACGACTAGATTGCTTGGAGGAGGGATTGAATAGACAGTTGGATGAATCTCTTGAAATGGGGAACTTCCCTCCTATGGTAGAGGAATGGGTAGATTTCCCCCATGTTCAATAGACTCTGTGTTAACAAAAAGAATTTGAACGATGTCATTCTCATTCTCTTTGGAGACTGTATCATCTGAAGGTGGACCCTCTGAAGACAAGATTGGGTCGACTGCCATCTCGATATGTTGACTTTTGTCCGGTGTGGACTCAGAGGGTTTATCTTCAATGATAGGCGTTTCGACCGACAACAGAGGTATGTCAGTCAAATTTTCAACTAGTGATGGACTTGGCAAGAGTTTCTTGTATCCAGGTGGAAGTCACTGTGGTGAAGTAGGACGGTTATCCAAGACTCTTTTAGCTTTGTACAGAAAAGGACAACGGTGGAGGGCATGATCGCCTTCACACAACTTGCAAGGAAATTTAGATCTTCTTTTTTGTCCATTGACTTCATTTTCACTAGATGATGGTGTACTATCAACATGATCAACAAAGGTTGAAGACACTGGATTGTGCAAGCGAGGAGACCAGTCTCTCAAGATCCACAGGATGCAAGGACAATCTCGATGATAGTTGTTTCCTTTGCAAATGACACATGGAGATTTGGGTTTGGAAGGTGTAGTGAGTGGATTTTCACCAAACGATGCATGGTTTCCCCCTGCACAGCTAGCTTCTTCTTCTTCTTCTCCTTCCCTTTCTTCTTCTTCTCAACTACTTGGTTTTTGGTGTCACTAGTTTAAAACGAAAAACTATGCTTGTTATAAGTTCGCATGCCCCCAGCATAATGACGAAAATCGAGGTGCATGCCCCCCAAGCTTCATTGCATTCAACGCAGTGGTTGGAATGAAGGTTTATCTTTGATATCTTTGAAAGACTCGACTTGGATTTTATGAGATCGTAATCAAAGACTCGATTTGGAAAGGGAGTTGTTTCATTTTTTAATGAGATTGACACAGTAAAATAACTATCCTCATAATCCTTGTTTCATTTTGTAACGAGGTTGACACAGGATAAGAACCATCCTCGGTGACCCATAATATCAAAATGGTCAAAGTTCTTCTTAATCTTTGATGATGTGGAAGATATCATATGACAGGTTTCCACTTTGGCCACTTCCGCCAGATTACTTGGAGGCGGGAGGGCAAAAGTACCCATTAAGGAAGGGTCTTTTAGGAGACCTACTCTGACATTTTGAAGTGATTGAGAACTTCCATGGATCAATGGAATGCTTCCAATAGCTTGTGAACTGTTGGGGAAAAAGGTTAGTTGGTCAACGATTGTAATTCCACCTTGGAAGGTGTTAGGTTCCTATACTAATAGGTGTCATATATCATGATTGACTGGGTTTAGCTCTGAAATATGTACATAACTTTGCTTTCTACAAATGTCTTTCATATTTGTAAAACATCAAAAAATTAAAAAATGTAAAGAGGGTATGCCCTAGAAAAAGAATAAAAGGGTAAAGAATAAAGAAAACGTCAAAAAATGAAAGAAAATGAACCCCAACAAAAAGAAAAGACCAGGAAAATGTGCAAGTCTAAATGCCACTACTTTTTTACTGTTGTAGAATAAACAATTATGTGCAGCGTGTCACCTATGCCACAATTCATGAATAGTCAAATAGTTTAAGCTTGACTATTTCATATTTTTAATTTCATGTTGTAGAAATAGAGAATAAATATATGACCAAACAGTTTAATCTTGGCAGATAAGTAAATAGGTAGAGAGAATAAAAGGAGCTCAACAGTTTAATCTGAGCCCTTGGGATGTAATAGGTGTAGACTTAGATAGACTGCTATATGTAAAAGAAAAGAAAAGTTGAAAAGGGTTTGCCAGTCTAAGTGCACCCTAATAAAGAAGTAAAAATGCTAGGTTAAGTAGGTAGGGTAAGTAGATGATGGTTGTAGAATAAATGTGTGATGAATGGTGAGTTTAAAGCTTAAATCTTTTGCTTTCATCACTTGGACAAAGCACAGCTCATATTGGAGATAGCACATCAAAGAAACAAAGTCAAATTAATTAATTTCCCTATCCATTTTCCCCTTAAGTTTCACTAACTTCCCCTAAGTACTAAAGGCATTTACAAAGTTAAAGGGGCTCAGAGCATTTCCCTGACTTCTGGAGGGGTCGGACCCTTGGCCCAATAATTTATAAGGCCTAAAGTACTTAAACCATTCATAAAAGTCATTCATTCCCTTTCATAAGCTTTTCCTAAGTAAAATCCCATTTTACTTAGGAAAATTACAAAATTTTCCATAAAAACCCTTTTCACTTTAAGCCTAAGTTTGAATACACGCATCAAATGTTTTATACTTATCACTTTCATTTCATAATGTCATATTAACTATTAACTTATATTAATTTATAAATCCCTTATAAAGTTTACCCGCTCCCGTATTATTGTAACTATGTTAAAAACCACGAAATATTAATATCTCGCCCCAATGGTTAAATATAACCGTAAATCAAACAATAAAATGGGATTAATTAACTAATCTATAGTTAATTAAGAACCTGACCCTGCCACCATTTAATGAGGATTAATTATGTCATTTGGACTAATTAATAACTCTATAACCAATCACATCACCCACGATATGATTAATTCCTTTAAATTATATCGGGCCCGCCCTCCTTTAACCTTCCGCCACTTCACCTCCCCGACAACTGTTTGATCGGCTCGCGCAGATCCAATGGTCATCGCACATATCGCACGATCCTTTTGGTCGACTTTTAGCGCATGATGGAGAGTGGTTTCGTGAATAGTACCTGTGCTACGCGTCACACAGTGTATGGAATCGCGCGGCCCTCCCTCAATACTGCCCCCTCCATTGGTGGTGCGATAAAAACCACTTACTGCCTCCACTAAATGACAAAGATGTCCCATCAATTAGTTAAAGCCAACTGTCATTTTCATTTACCCACCAATATCAACCATTTACCCGTTTAAACACGAAAACCCCAGTTTTGCTCGTTTTCACTTGATTGTGCAGTAAAACCCTATGTAACCCATCTGCGCCACCTAAAGCCTCTGTTAACTGATTCGAGCATGGTTTACCTCCCAAAAAGCATTATGCACTCACTCCACAAACCTCTCAAGCTCAAATGAAACCTTTTCGACCCTCCCTGTCAACCTAATGTTTTCCTAAAAGTTTGTTTTGTTTTACAGGTGATCAAAAGACTGGAGCCTTGGATAAACAGTCTTAATGCTAGTCATAAGACCTGTTTGCTCCAAGATTGTTATCAAGCCTATTCAAATAGAGATGCAAAATAAAACACACAGCTGAAAGACAAGTAGAGGGAACATGGAAATAAAAGGATTTACTGTTGAAATAGATAGTAAAAATTTAAAATATACCGTGAAGGTAAAAGGACACAGTAAAGAGCAGTCAAAGTGTATCAGGATTAAAGAGTATTAGATTGAAGACCAAGTCAAGTAAATCAGCTAGCATGAAGATAAACAGCAGGGAAGACATTTACAAAACATAGCATACAAATTTATGTCAAAGTGAAGACATATGAAAAACGAAGTGGTAAAAGTAAAAAGTGAACAGTAAACAATAAAAGTAAAAATGGATGCAGTGAGGGTTAAACAAGGATGAAAACAATTTCACAAGAAACAATGAAGTTTATCCAAAGTAAAAGTGAAAAACAGTTAAAACAAATTCAATGTTAAAAGATGAAATTAGAGCAAAAATGGTACATTCTTCAGAAATTTCCTGTTTAAGTCATAATTTTGCAGAAACTATTGTGGCCAATCCAAGAAGTATTTTGAGAATCTGGAGGATATTTTTTTTTCCCAAAAGGCTCATCTACAAAAACCTCTCTCACTTTTTACATAGGTATTACCAAAAGGGAGATAAGTGCATGTCTTCACAGCCTATTTTTCAGTTTGTGCAAAGTCTTGTTTTTGACATCTTTTTGCAGAGAATATTGTGAACAGCTGGAGATGAATTTTGGAAAACTGAGAGAGTTTTATCTCAAAAACATGCTTATCTAAACAAACCTCTCTCACTTTTTACATATCTATCACGGATTGATATATACAAGTGTATCATTGGACCCTAAGTTTGCAGAATTTCTGGGGTAGAATGCACAAAGGAAGGATGCAGTTAGTGACTAGGATGCCTCATCATCAATTAAGAGTTGCTACCAAATTCGACTTTATCTTCTTTGTCACCATAAATCCATAGAAATAGTGCCAAATAGATTCATTAGTTTTGAATTTCCTTTATTTAAGTTCTATTAATGTAAACAGTTGAAGATATTTGTGAAACTAATTTTGATAGTTTTTCAAGATATTTCAATTTAGAATTAGTATAAATACTTCTTCATTTGAAGTATTTTAGGGTGGATTATTAGACATTGCTGTAAAACTAATTATTTTGGAATAAAGTGCTGTTGGAAAAATTTTGCATGGCTAGTTGGATGAAGAATTAATGCAAAGGACTTTTCACAGGATTCATGTGTTGAACACCAGACAAATAAGTATCTTATATCTCATGTGCTAATGTTTTCATGTTTATTATATCAATTATGTTCCATATCTAAATATTAAAACAAAAAAGAATAATTCAGAAAGTGCTTAAGTGCAATCCGTCTTCAATAGTTTTTGTTCTCAATGTTTTCTTCTAAACTAGCATAAACAGTGAATTCTTGATTGCTCCTATTTCCTAGTTTATTCATTTTAATCATTTAGTAAAGAATTCTTAATTGCTCTTTATTGGTGATTAGTCAAGTTCTCTTCTCTTAAAATATGTTGAAGGATTCTTAATTGCCCTTCATCCCTTTTAAGTGCAACCCATCTTTTCAAGTCTTTATTTGCTCCCTGTTTAGCTATCTTGCCCTGTGAAGCCATCCTTTGTTGAGAAACCAAATCCAGTTGAGCCATTTTCTTTGACTCCATTAGTCCAATGGACTAAACTATTCAGTTCTACCCCTCTGCTAATGAATTTCACCACCAAATCCAATCAAATCTCAAAAATTTCATAACTAGCCTAAAACCTTATAAAACAAAGCTAAATCTAAAAGAGAGAGCCCTCTCTAGGTACATATTGGCTAGTTTTTGTACCCAAAAGTTGGTTTGTAGTTACCTCGGACCCCTTTCCCCTTCTTACAACTTTTGGGAAAATCTGATTGATCCACTGTGGCCACTTCTGCCAGATTACTTGGAGGCAGGAGGGAAAAAGTACCCATTAAGGAAGGGTCTTTTAGGAGACCTACTCTGACATTTTGAAGCGATTGAGAATTTCCATGGATCAATGGAATGCTTCTAGTAGCTTGTGAACTGTTGGGGAGAAAGGTTAGTTGGTCAACGATTGTAATTCCACCTTGGAAGGGAAATGCAATCTTTCTAAAATATGTTGACACAACGACAACCATAGCATAAATCCAGGGCTTTCCTAGTAAGATATTGTAGTCAAGGTTTCCATCAATGACCTCGACTTCAATTTCTACTTTCTCGCCCCCCAGTTCAACCTGCAGGTTACTTAATACCCCATACATCGTGTATGTGCTTCCATCGAACGCTTTTAATGTCTTTGATGATCGTGACAAGGGTGGTGAACACAAAGTTTTCCAGCAACTTATTGACATAATACAGGAAGATGCCCCCTCATTAATGATTGTTCAGTGAACAATTTTGTTGAGGGATTTTACTTGTATAAGGAAAGCGAGTTGGGCCAGTAACTGAGGTTTGTATCCCTTATGGTTAAAGGCCACAAGATTGGAATCTGCTGGGTCAATCCCACCTATTGTTGATAACAAATCCTGTTTTTGGGAGGGGCAATTCTGTAGTACTTCAAGTGTCAACATAGCAGATGGTGATTGAGCCAGATCCTCCACTATATTATAATTCTGTGCTGCTCAAGCATGAGGATTAAATGTGGATTTATTTACTACTCCCTTTGGCGACTTTATTGTTAGCTCAGGAATGATGGGTGGCACAACTTCGGTCGAAGTTGTTGTTGAACTACTAGGTTGATTTGTAGCCTTGTTGTTCGACATCTGTGGATTCCCATAATATTTATTCCTTGTCGATATTAAAGCATCATTTTGGTATTTTGAAATGGACAACATAAGCACTTTGGATGGGGAAACATTATTGATAGCAACCAGATTGGTTTCTGGGTTTGGAAATGGATCAGTCAATACCGCTGAGGTATTTGAATTCTTAAAGAACTTCTTGACCTCAGCTTTATGTGGACATTTTTTCGTCCAATGGTCTCCATCGCATATGAGACATGGTTGACTAGGTTTCTTTCGCCTAGTAGGGTTTTCAAAAGCTTTTTCAAGAGTCGAATCTTCTTGTTTCTTCTTTTTGTTTTTCCCTTTTTCCTTGCCCCTTGGTTGCTTCGGTTCTTTGCCTTTGTTGGATGACACGACATTAACCTTCGAGGTAGGAAGTTTGTCATTTGCTTTTTTACTGGAAATTGCAAGGGCTTTACCAGATGGGGCCTTTGCAGTTTGCGCACTTGAGGTTCCAATCACGCTGTCGCCAGCATGAGAGTCCCTGTTCGATTTAGGAGGAGGAGGCATGGAAAATTCTGGTCTAGGAGCATCAGGAATTTTGGCATAGAGTATGCCAGATTGAGTATAGATCAAGTCTAGATATTGTGCATGAGCAATGAATTGCTTTTCATTAACGACTCCTCCCTTGGCCACATCTTCTGTAATAGAAGGTAACAATGACTTAATAAACCATTCAGCTAGAAGTTGATAAGGAACATATGTTTTTACCATTCGACGATGACGTCGCAACTCATGAATATGATTAGATATGTGAGTGGCTGTTGTCTGTTTAAAATTGGTAAGGAGCTCCATTCTTGTTTAGTACCTTATGGGTAACTGAAAATGGGTTAAAAAGGTGGGCGCAAGGGCACTAAAGTTATCGAATGAAGCTCTAGGCAATTCGATGTACCATTTCACTACCGAAAACACCCATCATGCACCAGGAAGAGCAACTGCCTGGTGATGAAAAAGGTTATTAGGGCGCGGTGGAAGTGCGACACATAGAGCAAGTTCAGCAGCCCGACCTTTTCCACTTTGCGCAACCACTTCCGCGGTTGTAATTCTATCACCCCCACCCCCCTGCGGTGCTATGCTTTATGAGGTTTTTGGTCTCCAGGTGAGTGAACTTCTCATGGTTAGGGAGGTCCCAATATTCAAATTTCAGGCTTGGAAAATGGCCTAGGTGCGTTCCTTCAAACATAGTGCTGTCTGGGAGGAGCGAGGTCTGGAGTGAGATCTTGGTCTCATCCAAGTCCTTGGGCACTTTCACCTTCCCTTTTTGCGGGGGGACATAGGCGAGCAGTTTTGTTGCAGAGTGCGTAGGCTGAGTATCCTCCTCCATGCCTTCATCCTCTTCTTCTGTGAGGATAAGATCTTGCAGATATTCTTCTATTTCGTTTGTTTTTATCATGACAGCTTCCTCTTCTCCTCCATTGACAACTTGGTGCGCAGCGAGTTCCGTGGGGACATACGAACATGAACCATTGCTTGTTTGTCCTTCTTGGGTCTGGGTGTACGTGGTGATTTCAGAATCTCTGCCACGATTCCAACACCTTCCGGAGTGTCCCCTATAGACAGGGCCTATGTGGCCTCCTCAGTGGTCAATTCTGTTATCTCCATAACCTCCTCAGCTGTTATGATCGTATTCGATCGGAAATCTAGCACTTGCAAACTCAAGGGCTCAATCAACGCTCGACTCACAATACTCAGGGATCGGCTAAATCGCTCAATTTGCAAATGACCCTGTTGTTTGTTGGGTGGCCATTTGTATTTTATAGCGCATTTTAAATTTAGATTCGACTGTTCCCCCCAAATCCGGTCCATTAATGCTCCTTTGGCAGTAGATTTTCCCAGATTTCGCCCATAAATCGCGTCTTAAATGCCTGCCGCCCGCTCCATTTGGCCTCAAGTTGAGCACCCCATCGTGAATAGTGACTTCAACTGTCACTTTCTGGCCAGCCTGCACGGCAACGCAGCCCCCCCGTGCGCAGTCGTGGACCTTGTGACTTCTTGCTTTTGCGTGTACCTCCATTATTGCGCAACTCCTAGGCAGAATAGTTTATAGTCCCACGCTCCCTTCCAACTGCCTGGAACGCTAAGACTGTCCTTCCCTCGGCTAGTCAGGTGGTCGCACCACCCGTGAATAGTTCCATCCTATCGTTCATCATGTTTCTTAGGGAATCTACAACTTTTATTGTTATGGTCCGCATCGTGCACTTTATTATTTGCGACACGCTACTTTGGTATGTATGTTTAGCAATATGCGGTCTAAGCCAAGGCATCAGATTGATCAATTTGCAGCAATAGGCCTTCACCCTATCATCTTGATTGTACACACCCTGCCTTACCATTCTGGTCTTTTTGTCGAGGAAATCTTTCTTTATTTCGTCCTCCATCTTCTTGACTTTCGTGTTCGCTAGAGCACTTTTATTTCATAACCTTACCCATTCTTTTTCTAGTTCGTGGTGTCTAAGGTTTCCTCATTGGATTTCTTCCTCAAGTGTCATGCATGCGGCTTCTTGCCGCTGTGTGATTCCTTTCTACCAAACTCCGCGAACCATTGTATCTACCGGTGCTTCTATACCCAGACTAGACTTGTCATGCTTCCTGGGGATTACAGCCTTCACGTCATACTTCAACTTTGGAGGTGCATGTGCGGTCAGGGTTTTGCACATGGTCCTATATGCCCAGAGAACCGTTGGTACGTGCAGGTCCCAGTTAGCCCGTTTCACATGGTGGACCATTTTCAAAGTTTCGCGTACTTCGTCAAAAGATTTTGCGTGAATATCCTTCTGTGTGCTTGGTCTTACCATACTTCCTGGTTCCAAACAGAGGAGTTGTTCGTGCCATTTCCTTACATGCTCCTGCTTATCGGTCGTGTTTCCTATCACAAGGATGGCGTGCCTTCGTGCAAGTTGCGTAACATATGCCTGTACCCATCTGGAAAGGTGGGCGCGTGAGCTGTTTCGTCCGACACTTCTTTTTCAAACTTGATCAGGAAATCATTCACCTCGCTCAACCTGTCATACATAGGCATATCTCTTACCTCTGTTTCCATGCAACGCAATGACCTTATCGTCATATTACAGTTGAGCGTGGTTACCTCATGTAACCAGTTCTTCCATCATTCTATTTCCTCGTCCAAATCTGAGGTGCAGGAGATTTTGCACTCCCAAGAGATTCTGCCATCCGTGGTTGGATTTCCCAGTCCTGCTCCCATGCAGTTATCTTGTAGATATAGTCTAGATCATCGTCACTATCATAGTCGCGCACTAGCTCTCTGTAGCGTGATCCTTCTGCAGGGTCTAAGGGTACCACTACACGCAGTGACTTTTTCTCAAAAATCATCTTGCGCTTCTTTAGATTTATCACTCCATTCATGTCAGTGGCCCAATCTATTCCGAATAGCGCGGGATAGGGATTGTTGTCATCAACAATATCTATCACTTCGAAATCTGCAAGTGCGCTTGCTCCTTCGATATCCACTGGGATTCCCTGTAATCTCCCCATAGGTAGGATCTTTTGCTGGTTCTCCATTCACAGTTGTATATGTGACCATTGCAGTGCAGGCCTGCCCATGCGCTCCCATGTCTGCTTTGGCAAGAAATTTGCATCCTACCCTAGATCCAAAATCACTTGATCCATTTCATATTCCCCGATTTGTGTGGTCAACCTCATCTCCCTTCCTATTCGCGTTGTGTGCTTCCTGAGCTTCTAGACTACACACGATTCTCCTGGTGCGGTCCCAGCACATCTAGTGATGAGTTATTGCAACCCCTTCATAGCCTTGCTATCGTGTAACAACTTCATACATGTTTCCAAGAAGGTAGTGAGAATTGATGGGTCCATTTTTGGTTCCTGCCCGTCTTTACTTCTTGAAGTGGAGGCATCCGTGAAGCTCTTCTTAGCTTCCATGAATGTCTCCTTAGCACCCTCCAAATCAAATTTGAGTTCTTTTGTTGGAGCCTTGCAAACCGAGGCACTCTCTTTGGGCTGCTTGCCTTTGTCATCTCCTGTTGTGATACCACTATGGAGCACGATATTCAAATTGGCGTCTTCCTCGTGCGGCTCAGACCTCATCATTTGTAGGTTCTGAATCAGGGGAGGTTGGAGTGCTCCTTTATCATGCAACCTCGCTATCATTGTGGGACAGTCCTCCGTCTCGTGATCAAATTACATACAATATAAGCATGTGGGTCTCATTAGATTTGTACAATCGCAAGCATAATGCCCTGGCCCTCTGCAATTGTAACATATCAGCTGTCCACAACCCCTTCCCGGTCCCATTCCTCCTCGACCTCGTCCACACCCCTGGAATCCAGTGTGCGCCATTCATGCATTATTATCGAGGGCCCATGTTTCGGTCTCAACTCTGTAGGTAGGAGTCCGATCCATCATTAGTTCATAAATTCTATAGGTGCACTCATTGTGGCCTACTAACCTGCAAGAATTATAGAACAACTGCTGTGAGTTCTACGTATACTTCTGTAATAGATGGTAGTTGTCTGTAGCATGCTTTCCTCCTATTTGACAAATCGTGCACCACAATGTAGGCGCTGCGCCTGATCCTACTTGTGCCTTTGGCCTCAATGGCATTGGTCCTCCTCTAGCTAGGTAATTAGCAAACACTAGACAATGGTCCTTGTCATGTCCTTGGCCTTTGCATTTTACGCACCACACCTCCTCGCGCGCTTTTGCGTGAGCTGTCCTATCTTGTTTCAAACTATGCATCTCAAGGCACAAGTTCTACAACTGCACGTGGATCTGTTGAAATCCCAATTTAGGATCTTGTATCGGGGTTTCGTGCAGTCTCATTGCAATCTCTAAAGCCTCGGCCTAAGTGGTTAGATTCTGTTGCGACAATGCGGTCCTTAGATGCGGCGTTAGCGATGCTACAAACCATGCACGTAGTTGCCCATCTGTCAAAGTCATATTAGCTTCTCGGATTTTACTCTTCAGTCTCTGATCCAACTCCCAATGGGTCTTGCCTGGAAGCATTGTGATTTCCTTAAATCCAATGATCGGCTGTGTCTCTGATTTTGGCCTACTAAATTCTTTGTCTAGCGTAGCTTGTATATTCACGATCCCTACATTCAGATTGTCATTTGAATGCTTAATGTACCACGTCAGTGTGCGATCCTACAGAGCATTGACCAATGTTGCTTTCTTAATATTGTCATCTGTGACTCGCTACACTTCCCATACAACCTTTATCACGAACCAAAACTGGTCCGGATCTTCATTATCTACTCCCTTGAACACTGACAACTTTATCGCGCTTGCCATATTGACTCGCGGTGGTGGTAGAGGTGGTATGGGCAAAGATGGGGGTGAAGACGGTGAAACTAGAGGTGGTGTGGGTGGGGGTGTTATGCGTGGAATTTGCTGCTTTATCAAGTTGATCACACTTCTGGGTGAAACCTTTGCGAGCTCTTCCTCTCTTTTTCGTGGAGGTGAAATCAAGGGGCTATTTTTTAGTTCTGTGCTACCTTCGTTTTTGTAGATCCTCCCACTCCACATAGCCCCAAACATCAATTTATCCACATAACCCGCTTTTCTCACAATAAAATTTTAATCCAAGTGTTCAAAGATCTAACGTACTTACCTCGAGGTCCTTTGAAAAAGCGTCATTCTGCCTCGCTATAGCTGACTGAAGTATCTACCGCAAACTCAGTGATAAATCCTCCTATAATTCAATCGAGCCAGTGATCCACAACACACGCGATCTTATCTTCCGATGCTTCTAGTCTGTGCACCAATTCTGGAGTCCACACAATAGGTTTATCGAGTCTACACCTTCCTTCACTGTCTGCTAGCTTCGCGATCCACTCGTACAACTCAGTGGGGAAGGATGCAAAGAAAATTTTATGGATCTCTGTATACAAGTAGAAATCTAGCCACTCTTCCTTTGATAGTCATGGATTCCTGTTTTCCTGCACCGCGAACTCGTGATTTTTTCTGTCCAACCAATCTTCAATTCCTTTCTTTGTCAGATTCTAGTGACACGACATCAGATATCTCTATGCAGATCCTGGTCCCAGCAACGAAACCATTTGTTGGCTTGTTGGGGCCTGACTTAGGTTCAGAGTTAATTAGCCAAACAAATCCCGGTACTATTGGCCCTTTCGGAAACAGTCCGCAGAGCGCGGACTGAGGTCTCACCCGAAGTAGCATGGAAGGGTGCTAGAACCAGGTTTCCGCACCCCAAGGATGTTTGATGAGTTCTACTGGTTCGTGGTTTGACCCTCCGCGTAGGTTGCATCGTGCCCTTTCCCTTACCTTGCAACCTGATATATTGCCTTCACACATCCCTACCTAAGGGCTGAACATCACGCACTGTGTTATTACCTTAGATCTTACTTGTATTTCAACGTTGGTTAATCAACTTTGCCTGCTTGAGTGCTCTAAGTTATACTTAACAACATAAACCATTCATAGAAATGCACATAGTAAATAAACAATATATTTGTATATTATATCAATCATGCAATAACCCAAGAACAGATACACAAAATTATGCCAAAACTTCTCTTTATTAATTCTTTCCTCCGTTACAGATTCGACTCCGCCCTATGCACTGATTTGCAGGGGTCTGCGCATTCAACTGTGGACTGCTAGGCCTCTATGCACTCAGCTGTAGAGCCTTTTCCTACTCTACAACCCAAAAGACACACTTCAGCCTACGACTCAATCACTTAGACCTCTCATTCTTTTCATTTCATTCAATCACATCCCATTTCTTAACTACTTAGAGCCTCACTCTATTTATAAAATCCCATGGTCCCCGGATCAAGGGTAGGTCTAACCAGCTAACATTACATTACAAAACTAGGGTGGACAACCCTGTGACTCTATGATACTTTCGCGCCTTGCGCTCGCAATTCGCGGAGCCTTTTACAAAAGACTTGGTCAAAACTTGGGCTTTAAACCCCAAGACATGCCTCAGGGGGATTCCATGCCCAACATTCAGTTTCTTCCTCATCCTTTTCATTGACAGTAGGACTAATGTCATATGTGAGGGCTTTGATGTCCTCCTCTATCTGCATGTCTTTGAAAATTTCCCATTGGATAGGAATTCTGAGGTTGTGGAGGGCATATTCTATGATGATTCTAATTAACCCATGGTGGTCTAGATGTTGGTGGTTTCCCTCCTACAATTTTATGCTTGTGTCTGTAAGTGATTGCCAAAGGAAGTATGGTATGTTGAGTCTGTGGTGAGGAGGTGTTTCTGCTCCAAACCTAAATTCTTCAAGAAGCCTAAAGTGATACCCATAAGCCACACTATATCTACCCTCACATGATATGTATTTGATAAGGTGGTAGCTCACCTCATTCCAGGGGTATGGTAGACTTGCTCTCCTTACTCCATTTTTGTCCCTAATGGGATCTTCTCCCTCTAAAAAGAACTTCTTCTTGGAAATATGGCTATCTCCCTTGTCTTCCTTTCTCCAAGGCACTCCTAGGGGAAGTGTGTTAATTCTGCTTTTGAGTTTAGGGGTGAGCTCTATGGAGAGGCCTCTCACCACAATAGTGGCATGAATTATGGTTAGTGGAATGACGAAGAGAGAAAAATCTCCAACCACTTCTGTTAGGTTGTGTTATATTCTTTCCACGACTAGCCCTTGTAATTAACCGGGGGGTGGAGCCCCCCCACCTACGTTGCGTCGATTGCGTAGCGGGGGGAGTCACAGGGGGTTTAAGGGGTGCAGGTAACCCCACTTTATGGGTTTCGCGGTAGGACCCCGATTTTTTTTGTTTTTGGACCCTATATTAGGTTGGGAAACCTACCTATGGTTTTGTGCATGATTTTTCATTCATGGTTTTGGACGTGATGGTTTTTGGTCCATGGTTTTGGATGCAATGGTTATCGGTCCATGGTACTAGATGCTTCGGCATGTATAAATATTTATTGTAACATTGAAAGGAACATAATGAAAAATTAAGTTGGTAGTCCCGGTTTTGGGATCCAGGGGAAAATCTTTGTGTATATGTGTTTTATGTGTTATGCTCTCGCATTGTTTATTTTATGTGTTTTAGAATTCGTATGCAGGTAATTTTTGTATGGGATTAAAACCTACATTTGGTATC
>APFE031274193.1:21670-154782 GCA_000404065.3 Pinus taeda | reverse complement strand
GTAGAAGGTATGAGTAATAGCTCTCTGGATTTTGATTTTTGTGAAAATTGTGTATATGGGAAGCAGAATCAGGTGAGTTTCCCCTCCGGTGGTAAGAGGGCGAAACAAATATTAGAGCTTGTGCACAATGATGTGTTTGGACCTATGAAGTTTTCATCACTGGGTAAGTCTGTGTACTATGTATCATTTATAGATGACTTCTCAAGGAATACATGGATATATTTCCTTAAGAATAAATCTGAAGTCTTTGACAGATTGAAAGAATTTAAGACTCTCGTGGAAAGCCAGACAAAGAAGAAGATAAAGGTGCTGAGGATAGATAACAGTGGAGAGTTTTGCAATAAGGAATTTGAAGAATTCTGTAAGAAGTGTTGAAAAATGTACAACAAGAAATGTTAAATTTAGAATGTGCTAAAAATAGACCTGCTAAAAATAGCATGTCTAAAAATAGTAGTTTGGCCAGTGAGGTCATTGGTCACATTGGGTGAGAGGTGAAACTGCTAAAAATAGAAAGTTCTAAAAATAGCATTTCTAGGTCTCTTCCTATTTATAGCAGTCCCTAGTTTATCTATAGGAAGTAAAATTAATTTTGGTCTTAACAACAGTTGGAAATATTAATTAATTAACTTAGTTGAGTTAATTAGTTAAGGAAATTCGAATTTGAGGTCTTTGTGAGCATGCACATGACTTTCCTCCACTGATTGAGGGAATAAGTATGAGTTCTATAATGAGAGAATTAGTTGACTTAGTTCTAACTAGTCATGTCCAGTTAGATTATTTTAACAAGTTGTTAAAATAATAAAATATAGTTTGTTAATGCTTGCATGCATGTGACAACTATTATTTTAGATAACTGAGGATTCACTCATGGATAATTGTTGCATGTTAGTTCCGTCAGAGACCCAGTTGAGATCAGATGTGGGACAGTGTACTATCAGATCCTTGGATATTTCTAGTAAGTATCCCTTGCATGGATAAGGATCTATTATAGGAGATTGGAGGATTTGTGGCCTATATATTGAGGCCTAGGTAGTCCATGATTTTCATCTTCTGATTGAAGATCATCATAGTACAGAGAGAGCAGGATAGCTTGAGAGCTGATTCTTTTTGTATTGTGAGAGGATTTCCACTTGATTGATAATACATGGTTGGGGTTTTATGCTGGTGCTTTCCCCTAGATATATCTTGTGCTATGTGTGATTATTTCTCTTGATCAGTTATGCATGTTTCTACTTGATGTTGCTCATGAATTCAATTATGCTTCCGCTTAATGTTTTGTAGAAGTAGAACAAGTATTATGCTTTAGGACATTGCATATATCAGTTTTTTCTATAGGTGAAATTTCTACATGGTATCAAAGCTATCTGATTTGTAGAAAAACTCTACATGGTATCAGAGCACAGGTGATCAAGGAGAGAATAGTATACTGAGAGGAGATTTCAAAGTTTTGAGTTTTGGGCCAAGAGTTTGCAGAGCAGATCTGAAAATTTATGTACAAAATTTTTAGAAATAAATAGCAAATTTGGATTCCTTGCAGAAAAATACCCAAAATAATAAAAAAAACCGGTTGAATCGGAGTTCGGATGAGGGAGATATCGCTGACGGTGGGAAAGTGGAAATAGATTGGTGTGCTAGCCAAGAACTTGTATGCACTTGAGGTACAAGATGCATGCAAAGCCTTGAGGAGCAAGGCAAAGGTTAGATACTTGGTGGTTGAGAGGGAGAGTATATTACCTCTGAACATGCAGTGCCATAAGAAGTCTCAGACAATTGTGGAGGAGCCACAATTGGTGCAGCAACTTCAGGAGGTTGTGGAGCAGCCACAACAATGGAAGCTAAGAGGATAACAAGTAGAGACATCTACTCATGCAAAGACGTCCAGTATGGGGAAGCTTCGAGCCAGGTGAGCAGAGAGATCACATGCAGCCATACCGCCAGGTAGGAGGTGGGGTGAGATAGAGTGATCGTCCCAAGGAGGAGGGGCAAGATCCTTGAGGTACCAAACCTCTTGGATGGGACCTTGATACGGGAGCCCTGATGTGGAGTAGCAGGAACTGACTAATTGGGTAGAGACAAATGCGGATGGAGCGGCAGAGAGAGCGATAGTGCAGGGAATCCTAGGATAGCGCATAGCTAGCAGGCTATAGGAATGCGACAGGCACAAGTGTTTTGCATAGTGCTAGGTGGCACAGAGAGGTGTGCAATGGTGTGAGATGCATGGATATGTTGTAGTAGCGTAGATGTCAAAGAGGGAGCACTTGTCAGCAACAAATAGAGCTTTAGCATCAGAGTATGTTCTAGCCCAATAGAGTGGTCAGTTGGGATTGTTTTTGTTCCAAGTGTTGTTGGAGCAAGTGGACTAGGTAGATGTGTTGCATGTAGAACATTCTAGAGTTACAGGATTGGGTTCGAGAGAAAGCCTTTCTTGTAGAGAGGGAGTGTTGAAAAATGTGCAACAAGAAATGTTAAATTTAGAATGTGCTAAAAATAGACATGCTAAAAACATGTCTAAAAATAGTAGTTTGACCAACGAGGTCATTGGCCACATTGGGTGAGAGGTGAAACTGGTAAAAATAGAAAGTTCTAATAATAACATTTCTAGGTCCCTTCCTATTTATAGCAGTCCCTAGTCTATCTATAGGAAGTCAAATTAATTTTGGTCTTAACAACAGTTGGAAATATTAATTAATTAATTCGGTTGAGTTAATTAGTTAAGGAAATTCGAATTTGAAGTCTTTGTGAGCATGTACATGAGTTTCCTCCACTGATTGAGGGAATAAGTGTGAGTTTTATAATGAGAGAATCAGTTGACTTAGTTCTAACTAGTCAAATCCAGTTATATCATTTTAACAAGTTGTTAAAATAATAAAATATAGTTTGTTAATGCTCGCATGCATGTGACATCTATTATTTTAGATAATTGAGGATTCACTCATGGATAACTGTTGCATGTCAGTTCTATTAGAGACCTAGTTGAGATCAGATGTGGGACAATGTACTATCAGATGCTTGGATATTTCTAGTAAGTATTCCTTGCATGGAGAAGGATCTATTATGGGATATTGGAGGACTTGTGGCCTATAAATTGTGGCCTAGGTAGTCCATGATTTTCATCTTCTGATTGAAGATCATCAGAGTACAGAGGGAGCAGGATAGCTTGAGAGCTGATTCTTTTTTGTATTGTGAAGAGGATTTCCACTTGATTGATAATACATGGTTGGGGTTTTATGCTGGTGCTTTCCCCTGGATATATCTTGTGTTATGTGTGATTATTTCTCTTGATCAGTTATGCATGTTTCTACTTGATGTTGCTCATGAATTCGATTATGTTTCCGCTTCATGTTTTGTAGAAGTAGTACAAGTATTATGCTTTAGGACATTGCATATATCAGTTTGTTCTACATGTGAAATTTCTATAAGAAGTGTGGTATAGTATGGAAGAAGACTACTCCATATACACCTCAACAAAATGGAGTTACAGAAAGAATGAACAAGACGTTGATGGAAAGGGCAAGAAGCATGCTCAGTGGTGCCAGGTTAGGACAGGAATTTTGGGTAGAGGCGGTGGAGACAACATGCTACCTGGTCAACAGATCACCTTCATCAGCGTTGGAGGGTAAGACTCCACAAGAGGTATGGACTGGTGAGAAACCCTCTCTTTCACATATGAGGGTATTTGAATGTGATGTATATGTACATGTTCCAAAGGAGAAACGAACCAAGTTGGATAGTAAATATGAAAAGTGCATCTTGATTGGGTATAAGGATGGTGTACAGGGTTATAAGCTTTGGAACCCAGTAAGAAGGAAGGTTGTGTACAACCGAGATGTGGTGTTCAGAGAGGTAAAAGATGTTATTAAACATGAAGTCCAACTAAAGGAACTTCAGAAGATAGAGTTTGAGCTAAAGGAGGAAGAATCAGACTCTACAGCAGAGGAGGAATCAGAAGATGAAGAGCCACAAACTCTGGGTATGAGAAGATCAGTTCAAGAAAGAAGGTAGCCAGAAAGGCATAGTCCATCTGCTTTCTGTTCAAATTTTGCTTTATCTATTACTGATGATGATCCCAAAACTGTGAAGGAAGCAGTAGATTCAGAGGATGGAAAACTCTGGAAAGAGGCAATGGTTGATGAAATGGCATCTTTGCACAAAACTGAGGCTTGGGATCTGGTGGAGTTGCCGACTGGAAGGAAACCCATTGGTAGCAAATGGGTGTTCAAGAAGAAGACAAATGCAGAAGGAAAGGTGGAGAAATACAAAGCTTGGTTGGTAGAAAAAGGTTATTCCTAGGTGCCAGGAATTGATTTTGGTGATATTTTTTCTCTTGTTGCCAAGCTAACTTCTATTAGATTACTTTTATCTATTGTCACTGCTTTTGATTTTGAGGTAGAACAGATGCATGTGAAGACAATATTTCTTCATGGGTATCTTGAAGAGGAGATCTAGATGAAGCAACCTGAAGGCTTTGCGGTGAAGGGTAAGAAAGAACTGGTATGCAAATTAAAGAAGTATCTATATGGGTTAAAAAAATCACCAAGGATGTGGTATCAGAAATTTGATACATTTATATGGGGACTTGGTTTAACCAGAAGCAAAGCAGATCACTGTGTGTATTTTAAATTAATTGGCGACCATGTTATTTATCTGGTATTGTATGTGGATGATATGTTGCTGGTTGGAAATGACAAAGAAATTATCTAGGATTTGAAGACCCGTTTGTCCTCCAAATTCGACATGAAAGATCTTGGTGCCGCAAACTATATTTTTGGCATGGAAATTAAAAGAGATCAGACAAAGAGGAAGATCTGGTTAAACCAGAGGAAGTATGTCAAGACAATATTGCAGGGGTTTAATATGCAAGATTGTAAACCGGTGAAGGTTCCTATTCCTGTAGGTGTAAAGTTATTTGCTGAACAATGTCCCAAGACACAAGAAGAGGAAGAGGACATGTCCCGTGTTCCATAAGCAAGTGCAGTTGGTAGCCTGAGGTATGCGATGGTCTGTACTAGACCAGACATTGCACATGCAGTGGGAGTATTGAGCAAGTTTATGTCAAAAGTAGAGAAGGAGCACTGGACAACAGTGAAGCGAGTTTTCAAGTATTTGTGTGGCACTAGTGATTATGGTTTGTGCTATCAAGGAAGACCAGGATTGGACAGAGTGTTGGATATTCATGGCTTTGTTGATGCAGATTGGGCTGGAGATCTAGATCAGAGAATATCTAAAAGTGGGTATGTGTGTTAACCTATTTGGAGGTGCAGTCAGTTGGATGAGTAAGAAACAATTTGTACTGGCACTATCAACTACAGAGGCAGAATACATGGCAACCACTCATGTAAGCAAGGAAGAAGTTTGGTTTCAAAGATTGTGTTCAAGTATGGGGTTAGTACAGGGAGCTATAAGGATAGACTGTGATAGCCAAAGTGAAATTTTCTTGGCAAAGAACCCTGCATATCCTTCAAAGACAAAGCACATTGATGTTCAATATCACTTTGTGAGGGATATGAAAAAAAGGTGTTGCTGGTAAAGGTGGACAATTTGAAGAATACTATAGATGCATTGACAAAATCTGTGAGCTTTGAGAAGTTCTCTTGGTGTAGAGAAACAATGGGTGTTGCAGGGCTAGATAAATTACTAAGCTCTCTTGTGGCACCCTATGGAAAGAAAACAACAAGTGGGAGAATGTTGGGTTGTGTTATATTCTTTCCACGACTAGCCCACATAGTTAACCAGGGGGTTAGAAGGGGGGCAGAGCCCCCTATTACACATCAATTTGTCACTGTACCTATTACCCCTCTCCTGCATCTTGGAGGACTCATTCCGGGACCTTTGAGAAGTGACATGACCTGCAAACATTTGACCGCCTTCCACCTGTTTTTATTTTTGCATAGCAAACTTGACTGGCACGCTTTTATAGCATTACAGTCGCGCCAATTGGTGCTAGTTGCTCATTGACAACCTGCGCCAATCCCTAAAAGGCGCTAGTTGCAGCCTGACAGTCGCGCCAAGCCTGGGAACTTTTGAAGTTTGCTTGGTTCTGAGCCTCCTGAGCTTGGTTTTTGTTCTGAGTACCTTTTTTCAACTACTTGAGTGTGTTGGAGTGTTGTTTGACTGGCTTTGATCTTTACCCTTTGGGTGTTTGCCTTTTTCCATCGATTTCACATTTCTAGCCCTAGGGCATCTAGTGGCTTTGTGTGTCGAGCCTTCCTCAGGTGTTTTTGGTCTTCTATTGGTCCAGTCGACTCTTTGATTACTCCCTTGCACTTGTTTGGTGGTTGTAAATCATTTTATTGCGTTATTTGGGTGACTTGCTTCGTTTTCACTTGAATTCCGCTTTGTTTCGCCTTGAGCCTAGATTACACGGCTCATTGGTGTCTTTGGGACTTTTCTTGTTCTTTGGAGGTTTGCTTTGTGATTTAGGGATCTGAATGTGCTTGTATTGAGTGGAATTTGTTTGTTATCATTTCTCAAAGTTTGTTTAGTGCATTTTGCCATCAACATAAAAGAAAAAATCTCTTTTGCTTTGCATTAGTTAATGAGAATTAGAGCTTTTCATTGTCATTAGTGATTAGTGATCTTGAAGAAAAATTTGTTAATTTCCATTAGCTACATTAGAGAGATTCTTTGTTGTTTTGTGATCATTTAGTTTGTGTGAAAGCTCTCAAACCCTCTCGTAACTAGCATTCATCGAATGAAATGACATATTGTGGCATATAGTTTGCATTTAGGAAATTTTGAGACATTACATACGGTAAGGCCTGAAAACTAAAACATAATCCAAGATCAACTTTAAAATGAACCAAATGAATCTAACAATGCATTGGAACATAATGCACACTTTTTAGAGGTGTAGGTAGAGACGTGCTCCGGCGTCGTTAAACCTAGTCACTTTTGTTTCCACTCAAGGTTGGGTGATTCCTCCTTTTGTGACTCAATAGTGGTCTAGTACGGAATTGTGATCCCACGTACCGTCGAGTATATGGGGAGACCCCACTAGGTTATCATCCTTTATCCATAGGAAGCCGTGTCTGCCGCCTTACGACCCGTAATGCACCGAACACAGCATTCGGGAAGATTGACTGCCGTACGAAAAGTCCTTGGTTTTCATACGATTGCCAAGGTGTATATGCAGTTTTATGGATTGTCTGGTAAACCTTTTGCCTAGTTGTCCAGAGTAGTCACTTTTGATCCTTTTTGGACTCCCTAAAAGAAAAGGCTCATCTGAGCATTTGTCACTTCAGGCTCAATAAACATTCAAAGGTGACTAGAGTCATATTTTTGTCCTTTTCTCGACTCTCTAAAGATGAAAAGGTCAAGTTATGTCCTTGTGTCTACAAATTAAATTACCCACGATCACATGCCCTGTTAGATTTTGTTTCTTGGCCATTTGATTGTGTGTCTTGGCTCTTTTTCAGCCCCGTGTGCGATTTTCAGTTTTGATGGCAACTTTTCCAGAGTTCACCAACCCAGGAATCCCCTCTAATGGGAATCCTGGTCATTTTCCTCCTTTTGGGAATATTGGTGCTCCTTACATGTCCCTCCCTGGGTTAACTGTTGGGTTGCCTATTTGGTTGTTCTCAACCTCTGTGGTCCCTAATGTCTCAACTACTGGTCAATCAGTTACTCCACTCGAACAACGTCATGTTGATTCCAAGGTGGACCTCTCCCCTTCTTTGCCTGTTTCTATGTCTTCATCTTCTACTTCGCCTGGTGAAAGTCTGGATTCAAGTAACCAGGTGGCTAAGAAGAAGAAGAAGAAGACGAAGAAGAAGAAGTCTCATAAGTGAGAGGCTAAAAGTGCAGCTATTGCCTCGAGTATAGCTCAGGTCGGAACTCCTTCTGCTCCTCTACAGAAGGTTAAGTTTCCTTGTAAATTATGCAAGGATGACCATCTTCTTCGTGATTGTCCTGGCATTCCTAGAATCTTAGAAGTATGGTCTCGTGATCCAGCCTGCCCCTCATCATCCTTTGAAGCTCATGGTGATGCTACCCTACCAACTGGCAATGGTGCGAAGAAAGGGAAGATTCGATTCCCCTGTAGGCTATGTGAAGGCAACAATCTCCTTCACCTTTGTCCGCTCATGGATAAAACTTCCGCTATTTTGGAAAGTCTTACAGCTTCTTCACCCCAACTCCCCATTGGTTATCAGAGGCTCTCTTTAGATCCTCTCCCCGTCGACAAAGAGATTGATTTAGATCCTTCTCTTGTCCATCCTCCTCTTTCCGAACCTGGTTGTGCTAAGCCTGGTCGGGACCAACCATTGGTTGGAGAGAGTGTCAACTTGGGTTCACTGCCTGTTGATCACTCTGTTTCGAAAGAGCGTCATGCTCATGTTCTTCTTGTCTCGTCAGATTCTCCTGAGTCCAAAAACGACTCTCCTATCCCAGCTGATCCCGAGAGTCCTTCTTTGGAGCAGGGGGACAATCATACGATTCCCCCACCAAGTAGTTCAGTCGTTTCCTTCAACTGGAGTCACCTGACTGCTTTCCACCTTCCATCCCATGTGCCTTTCCAGATTACAGTACATGCCTATAATAAGGTAGTACTTGGCACTATCTTGGATGAGGGTGCATTTGTCAGTCTTATGCCTTCCACTACTTGGCAAGATTTGGGCTCCTCACAGCTTGTGCCGGTCGCACAGAATCTGATGGCATTTGACGGAGGAACCAGTCAACCATTAGGGATCCTTCCGAAGTTCCGTATTACTTTGGGAGGCAAAACCGTCTATATAGACGTACTGGTTACCCAAGGTGCTTTAGATTTCAGTATTCTCCTTGGTCGTGACTATGTTTATGCCATGGGGGCCCTTGTCTCTTCACTTTTCCATGTGGTTTGCTTTCCACACGACGGAAGAATTGTGACTATAGATCAATTATCTTTCTTTAGTCCCCCGGTGCCTCCTGCGCAATTGTCATCCCCTCTTGGTTTTTATCCACTAGTTGTATCTGCCCCACCGCAGGTCAACTACGTGGCTACTTATCCCATGCCTGTATCCAGTGATGCTGCCATCGTGCATAGTGTCCTGGGGGCATTGGGTCCTGACTTCCAAGATGTTGTCCTTCCACCGGGAGTGGCACTCTTGGAAGCAACGACTTCCTGTTCATTATGATGAAGTTCGTTCGGAGCATAGTTCGCTTTCCTATGTCAAGCTCCTTAAAAAATGAAACTAGGTCTGTCTGGAGCATAGTTCGCTTTCATATGTCAAGCTCCTTAAAAAGTGAAACTAGGTCTAGTCCGAGGATAGTTTGTTCCTGTGTCAACCTCGTTAAAAAATGAAACAAGGGTTATGAGGATAGTTCTTTTACTGTGTCAACCTCATTAAAAAATGAAACAACTCCCTTTACAAATCAAGTCCTTTGATTAATATCTCATAAAATATAAGTCGAGTCTTTCCAAGATCTCGAAAGTGAACCTTCATTCCATCCACTTTGTTGAATGCAATGAAGCTTGGGGGGCATGTACCTCGTTTTGCGTCAATATGCTGGGGGCATGCGAACTTATAACAAGCATAGTTTTTCGTTTCAAGCTTGTGTAAACATGAAACCGAATCCAAGCAGAGTTCTCCATGGTTCAAGCTTGTGTAAAAATGAACCCATACCCATTTTACATCTCGTGATTGCTATCTTTATTTGCTAAATTTTGTTAGATAAGCCTTGGTTGTTTTCATCCCATCGCCACCATCTCTTTGGCCGATCATATGCTTTCACTTGCTCATTTTCCTTTCCTGAGGGACCGCAGTTAAGAGTGGTTTTGTTAGCCAGCCTCTTGACCATTACATGTTTTGAGAAGTTCCACCATTGCCGGAACCAGTTGCTACCCTTTATACCACTCATTCCTCTAGGGCGAGTCACCTTTAAGCTCTTTTCTGACTCGTAAAATATGAAAAGATTGCCGAGTATTTTTTTTCCTTTTTTGACTCGTTAAAGAGAATAAAAATGGAGGTCTGCTTTCAGCTCTTTTCTAACCGTTTAAAGATGACAAGATTGCCGAGTTATTCCTCTCGACTCGCTAAACATAAATGAGAGGCGGTCGTCTTTAAACTCTTTTCCGACCGTGTAACGATGAAAAGATTGTCGGGCCCTTGTCGTTTCTAGCTCGTTAATGGTTACAATTTGACATGGTTTCGATTGCTTTTTTACTTTTTCAGGTCAAGATCATTAATCATGAAAATTACTCCTCAATCGTAATGGTTGGGCAGTTCTTTCAAGCATTGTTTTATACTTTTTCGGGCTCGAGAGACACAACTTTATGAAAAAGGACACCCCTAGAGTTTACTTTTCCGCTGTCTTTTCAAACTCTCTAAACATGAAAAGACGCCGAGTTCTTCCTTTGTCAGACTCGTTAAAACTTTGATGACATTGGATTCTGTCGAAATGACGTTTTACAAGCATATTCTATCCCTGTCAAGCTTGTTAATAAAAAATAACTGGGGTACTCGCCAGAAATGGTGGGGAAAATGGAACCAGAATCATTGTCGTGTCGGCAGTATGTCGCTCTTGAACATGGCACTTGTCTGCATTTGTGTCTGGGTGGGGACATCTCATCTCATTTTTCACTTGCTTTCATGGGTTTGGGTGATCCTGTTTGACCTCTCATCTGCTCGTTGCCTTGTCACCATGACCTCTGATCATTTGATGTCAAATACTGCCAAGTCCACTATCGTGCCACCGATATGTTCAAGAGAAGTTGACCTCTTGAAATAATCAACCTCCCTCTGATAACTCACATAATCCTGATTCACAAAAACATTACCTTTCTCTGTCTCATGTCGATGATGTGGGAAACACTATGGCCCGCCTTCGATCAAGGTCGCTTCCTGTCGATTTCAACTCATTATCCAGGAAGTTGACCTAGAGACTCCCTTTAGGTGCCTTGGAACTTGCATGCCTCAATGGCAGGTTCTTCGTGTTCGACGCAAGGTTCTCATCATTGGCCTCTGATTGAATGATTCTATGGGTGTTCGATGCCGGCTCACTGATTCGCACGCCGTAGATTGTACCTATAGTACCTTGAGGTCCATTGTCATTATTGGTGGTACCTCTCATGTCTGTTAATAGTTTTCATCATTGGCTAGTAATCAGACGATGTTCCTGCATGTTCGACTTCGACTACTATATTCACATGCTTGAACTTATACTTTGTTCGGATTGAGATGGAGTGCAAGACTCTGGATTTTGTTTGCTGGGATCCAGGTTGCAATTTTGTGGATTATTATGATTATTACATGACTCGTTCACTGGATGGCTGCGACCATGCTTGAGTCTATTTATCGATCCTCACTGGATGGCTGCGTCCATACCTTGGATCTAGATTCTTATGTACTCTGCTATGGATGGCTGCACCAATACCACATATATCATGTACTTGAGATATCAGTTGTACTCCTCCACACAGGTTTTTCGGCGGCAGTGTTTTCGGTTGGACATGTTCTTGTAAAGCATTTCACCCCTCTCTCTCTCAGGCCTCATGCTTTAGGGGGCATCTGTTACACAACAATTTTTCACCGTCCTTGTTACCCCTCTCCCGCATCTTGGAGGACTCATTCCAGGACCTATGAGAAGTGACATGACTTGCAAACACTTGCATTGCATTCCCCTGAACATGAACTTCATTTGCCCTGAATACATCTCCTGCTAAAAACTCCTAAAAATATCCCTTTTTCCATTGGCGTGGTTCCATAGTGTAGCCCTCGCGCCAATGGGGGAAATCCTCCAAAGAGGGCGTGCCAGTTGGCGCTCTGTCACAGAGTCGTACTCGCGCCAACCATAATGAGTGGTGTTTTTTAACAAAACAACAGCGGAAGATTCATCCTAACCAACTCCTGGACTGAATCTATCTCGAGTTGGGTGGTTTGGCTTCAGATCTCCATAGAGGGGAAGTAGTTTGCCACCTCTCATGGAAGCTTCTTTAGTGATAAAGCCAATCCCATGAATATTGTGGATGATCCCAACTCCTCTTCCTCTATCTATAAAAGCTTGTCCATTTTCCTTGGCAAGCTAGTTCCAGAGTTCCAAAGATTGAGAATTGTCAAGTTCATGCTGCAAGAAGCCTTCTTCATTCCCATAAGGCTAAATCTAAAGTAAGGAGGTTCTTGTCCAAATAACCAAGGAGAGAGAGGCTTGTTCCCATTCCCAACAAGCTCCACAAGACATGTGCTGCTGATCACCCAGCCAAAGGAGGATTTGACGTCAGAACTATGGTTGTATTCTTCTTTGTTTATCAATAATAGACGAATATCATTATGGTTCCACTCTTATTGTCTTTTGTAATGATGATGAGTTATATCCTTTCTGACTGATATATAGTTGCATCTATTGGATTTTATGCTTGTGTTTGTGTCGTTCTTTGCATGTGCAGGTGTCCATTCACGGAGATCGTGGGGATCGTGACTAGCCAGAGCAAAAGAACGAGAGCGCCGACTCTTCTACAAGTACTAGCGTTGGAATCCAGGTAGGCCCTCATCATTGGTCTTTAATCTGCAATTAGGAACTTGCGTGGTAGCGTTGTTTGATTGTTGCTAGACCCAATTTGGGCTAATAGGGATCACCTCTGTCCATAGAGGGGATTTACCTCCACAACACCCCCCCTTCATTGTGTCGATTGCGTAGAGGGGGGAGTCACAAGGGGTTTGAGGGGTGCAAGTAACCCCACTATATGGGGTCCGGGGTAGCACCCCAGGAAATTTTGCTTTTGGACCCTATATTAGGTTGGGCAGACCTACCTATGGTTTTGTGCATGATTTTTCGCACATGGCTTTGTTCATGATGGTTTTTGGTCCATGGTTTTGGACGCGATGGTTTTCGGTCCATTGTAGTGGATGCTTTAGCATGTATAAATATGTATTGTAACATTGAAAGGAACATAATGAAAAATCAAGCTGGTAGTCCTGGTTTTGGGGTCTAGGGGAAAATCTTTGTGCATATGTGTTTTATGTGTTATGCTCTCGCATTGTTTATTTTTTGTGTTTTAGAATTTGTATGTAGGTAATTTCTGTACGGGGTTATGTTGTGCTGTACAACAACCCGCCACTTCATAAAATTTTTATACAAAATTTTAATATGAAATAGGTCCCTTTTAAAAATAAACTTAGTTAGATGTGTGAATAAAATGGTATGTAACTTATCATAAGAAAAATCCTTGTGAAAAGCCCCACTGTAAATAAATCATTTTATACAAACTTTAATAAGAAACAAAGTGTTTCCTTTATAATTATAAAAATCATTTAATATTGCGATAAAGCGATCGGAGATCGCATATCACAATATTAAAGGAAACATACAAAATAAAAACCCCACCCAATGCTCCGATCCGAAAAGGCAATCGCAATCGGTAAATCGGGGAAAACAAATGCCGACGCACCATAAAGCAAAGACACTCAATTCACCTGATGCAATAACACAAATTGCAATCGATAATTGGCGACTCGACCATGTCAACAATAAAGGAACATTTGAAGAGGCCTGACCGAAAACTCCCGATGCGATAAAGCTAATCGCAATTGGTGATCGACACTCAGCGGAATACACACGATAAATGATAAAGCCCATGTCAAATCTTGATTGTGATCTATTAATTAGGCGCACATTTCGAAAAGCAAAAATATTAAAGGAAGCTTGCATGCATTATATTATATCACCTTTCGATGATCGGAAATATTTAAAGCAAGTCTTAAAAACCTTCCCTTTGACATTCCCGATTGCCAATCAAAAATTTATCGCTGATCGTTGATCATTTAAAATCTAAGGCACGCTTGAAACAATTAACCGGCATATGGGCGACGTGATGGACATTTATGATGATATTTACCACGATTGACAGTTTAAATGACTATTCAATATTGCAGTTAAGGATCAATCTTTTAAAGGATTTCATCCGTGGTAATCCTTAACTATATTATATTTTATGCCAATCGACGTAAGTCTGTTCATTATCATATTGGCTTGCAGCAACATTTTCTCCGTATCACTATTTGCAACTGTTTGTGCAAAATTCTTACAGAACCAGAGAGCTATAGAAAATGGGTAAGAAATCGAAGAAATCCTCAGCTTTAGCCCCTACAGTGGCAACCCCTCCAGTCAAAGATCCCAGACCAAGCAAGAAAGGATTAATCTCAGACACGACATGCTTTGGTCTAGAAAATATGAGCTGGGAGAGCATTTACAATCTACTAGAAGCCGAGGACCCAGAGGAATTATCAGAGTCAGCCACAGCTGATTCTACTAACAAATTAGAAGGAACTCTCAAAGAGTTGGCTTGTTCTTATCTACACAGAATAGCAGCACGAGCTAAAATCATGCCATATACAGACATAGTGAGATGGGTGGTGGAGAAAATTCTAGTCTCAGATAGAACCTTTTGCACAGTTGATGGGAGGATATTTGGCTTATTTCAAGTTGAGGATCTCATGCAAATGTACCACTTACCTCGACCCAAGAAGTGATACAACAAGGCGTTCTTGGAGGCATACGGAAAGGAGAATGATTCAGAGTCAGCGCTGATAAAGCAATGGAGACATTTTCCCGAAAAGCACAAGCATGAATCATCGGGTAAGTACTCTGTAGACTCTTTTGCTTCTCCTTATTGTTATGCCAGGGCTATGATGTGTAGGCTATGGGTAATACATGTTTTAGCCAAATTCACCATAGAAATGGTACCCGTAATGGAAGCTGCAATCAACGATTATGTGATGGATTGGGCTAATATCTTGTCTGATAAATTAGCCACAACAATTTTAGAGTACAGAGCAAATGTGTATAAAAATTCTCTTATTATTCCCCCATTCTATTACAGTGCTTATATAATGGATACCATTTGCTTTAATTCTGAATATCCAATACTTGGGTGGAAATGGACTCCTCAAGACCCGAATCCAATCCACATTTACCACCAACAGTTATGGAAGGAAAATTACAAAAATCATTTGTATAAAATTTGCAATGGTTTTATTCTCCCTGTATATTATTCTATTTTTAATAAACCTGCTCCAAGGATATCCCCGGAAGTAGAAGTTGATTTAACAGCAGTATGCAGTTGGTTCAGGGAAGAGAAATTTACTTACATAAGGCTTTTTGGTAGCCTTACTAAGCCTCATGTTCTTCCTTTTGTATGTGCCTGATAAATTGCTAGCTCGGGAGTTGGCCTACCAAATAACTGTAGAAGGGACATCCAGAATCCTTAAGGATTAAAAGAAGCATATTTGGCCAAACTTTCCTTTATGGTGTGGCATTTTCACTCTGCATGACTACAAGCATGCAGAGAAGGAGACATAAAAGATAGTAATGCTGAATCTGGCCACAATTCCTAATAGGCCATATGATCCAAGAAAGGTTGCTTATAATGTCATGTCTCAAGCCAAGCTTACTAAGTTTGATCATAAAATTGATGAATTTGATGATCTATTTTCCTCAGCTGAATCATTATTTCAAGTTAAAACATTGGCCCGGATGAGGTATCAAGATGAAGGACTGGAAACATTTAATATGCTTAGAGACCAGACGTTGCAAACTCTTCCTCTAGACCTATTAGCCACAACCTCGACAATCCAATCAAGCAAAACTGAATAGCAAGCTATTGATAAAGCTCCTACAGTAGAAGAAATTCTTGAGAAAGAAAAAAAACCCGAAAAGGAGCAAGAACAAGAAAAGGGTGATGAACTTATTGATTCAAATGTTCATATTGATCCCAAACTACTTAAAGAATGGCAATAGTTTGACTCAATTATTAGCAATACTGAGAGCTTGCAGGGATTAAGTACTCCTGAAGCAATAACTGGACAGAAGACAACGATTAATACAATTCCATTTGAAGGAACTAGCGGCCCACCCATGACTCAGATAGATGTTGAAATAATTATAGAGAACCCTTCTGATGAGATTGTTCTGCGAGTAGAAGAAATACTATCCTTAGATGTCTTCTACAGCCTTAAGCATAGGGTTGTAATAAAGAGATAGAGCAAAAAGAGAAAACTTGATAAATCTTCTTTTTTACCTACACAGACGGAGATAACTAATGTGGTATGGAGAGAGGAAGTCAATCCTTCCGAAGATCTTACTAAGCTCTCACAGTATGGCGGGGCATATACAACAGCTACTATGGATAAGGCATCAGAAGTCAGCAATTTGCTTAAAGAAAAGGATCAAGTGATCATCTCACTAGAGACATAGGTACAGGAAAAACAACAGACGATAGAGCAGTTAGTAGCACAGAAGCAATCAAATGAGAAATTAAATGAGCAATTGCTCAAGGAGAAACAAAGGATAGACCAACATGCAGTTCAAAAGCAAAAAGAGCTGTCTCAAGCATTGGAAAAGCTAAAAGTAATGAAAGAATAATTGAGCAAATCAAAAGATGAACAGATTGCTCTTGTCATCACAAATAGAAAAATTCGAGGAATTTCCTAAGATAGACGAATTCAAATCAGAAGCTCTCCAAATAACCAAAGCATTATCTACTCAATTGAACTTGCTATGTAATAATATTTCTCTTGTTCCTCCCTTCTGTTAGATTTCCTCATCCATGATTGATAAATCGGTTGATGACAGTCAAAAGTTGGAGCAAGCAGATGAGACACTAACATAGTTTCTTTCCTGGCAAGAAATCTAGGAAGGACGAGCCACAAATCTACCCCAAATTCTGGAATCACACAAGGAAATTCTGTTCCTTGAGTGGCAAACTCAATTGATGAAGGCAGAAAGGGCAACATCGATATTTAGATTGGCGACTGGTAATTTAGTGGAATTAATTAATAATACTCTCTATTTGTCAAATTTGATTTCAGAATGTACCCCAGGGAAATTACTATCAATCAAAACATTGGAGCAGACATGGAAGCAGGAGTTGGAAAAGAGGCAGAGCTTAATCACGAGCATCCAAACATTGACATGGGAAACTTTTTGGTTCTTCCTTGTGAAACCATACAGTCAAAGGACAACAATCAAATGCCTGACCGATGCAATTGGTTACATGATTCCTGAAATTACTGATGCCACCTATATTTCCCAGCTGCATTCGCGTATGAGTCATCCTCCAGAGTTGCAACCAATGCTCACCATATGCTAGCTCAAGTCAAAAGATAGTCAGCCGAAGCAATGAATCATCCTTACCAACTGCAAGCATATCTATTTCGGGGAGATTTTCGTATATTTGTGGTTCTGTTACACCAACTCACAACATTTTTATTTCATAGTTAGTTAGTTTAGATAGTATTTATAGACCCTTTCATGTTTTTAGAAAGGGTCCTAAAATTTTTGTATGAAGACTTAGATCGGAAGTTTCACTATTGTACTTCCAATATATATTTTTTATAAAACTGGACCTGCATTTTGAGCTTTTAATGAAGAGTACTTTTGTCTGATATGCATTACTGCTTCCTGTAAGAGTATTTCTAAGTTAGAGAGCGGGATTCAAATGAAAATTCATGTTGAAGCAATTTGATCACATATGGTACTATTATCTATGTTTTGTTTCATTCTTTTATGTGAATTAGCATTCATTCATTTTTGCTATTATTGACGTATGTATAAAGTCTTTACAACAATCTCTTTTACTTATCACTATTGAATGTTCAAGAATTGTTATCTTTCATCTACATATGCATCAATGATATACACAATCAGTGCAATAATGTTTTAATTATTACTTTGTTCAACTATTTGAACAAAGTAATTATCATATGAATGAATATTCTTGTTTAAAAGTAAAGTCATCTATATGCTTATTTTTCATTAAGAACCGTTAAGAGTTGCACTAAAACAAAGATATATCGGGATAGATTAGTATTGCATTTTAGAATAAATATTTCACCATTTTCCATTAGATATAAGTAAATCAGATATTTATCCATCACATTCATAAATAATTGGGAAACTAGTCCCATTATATCCAGTTGGAGCCACCACACCAAATGGAAAAGGAGCTGCCTTTAAGGTCCAGACTGGGTGGTTTTCCCCGATGTTGATGCAACGATTTTCAAGGTATCAACATTTTTGGCACTATAAGGGCATGAACTAGGAATGGTGAGAAAACCCAAATCGACAACCCATTCCGAGAGTAAATCTCCCTCCACCTCACCTCCGATTTCTCCCTTGCAGGCTGGAACCCCAGTTTCCAAGTGAGAAGTAGAAGAATCAACGACCACTGCTCAACCCTAAAATATCTCAGAAAGATTAACTCCAGAATCTTCTGAAGTACAGTCTCCTATCCATAAACTTCAAGGATTCTCAATATCTCCACAGATATTTGAGGTATCTCAAGGCAATGTAACTTCACAATTCATTCCTTCTCATCCTCTCACTAGACTTCAGAGTGAAAAGCTCAGTATTGAACCTACTGAGTTACCTTTGCCTAAAAGGAAATGAGAAAGGAAAAATAATGAAGGATCTAACAGTGAAACTTTCTCATCATCATCATCCATTTTGTCTTCTCCAGTGCGAAGTCAACCATCCACTCCTCCACTCCAGATTGTCGTTCAACAGGGAACTGGGTCTTCAACATCTGTTTCTCAACCTCCTCAAACTTCAATATCTACTCCTTCCCAATCATCTGGAACTTCATCGGCACTATCATCTAGTAGCAGTTCAACAATGGCACAAAATCCATGGAATAATCCTGGTGTGGTCACTAGGCCTACACCATTAAACCCATTGCCAACTCATCTTAAGAAATGGTTGCCTAAATTTAATCCAGATGCTGGCATACAAGCAGATGAGCATATTAACAACTTTATGTTGTCAGTCAACTTAAAAGGAGTTATAGAGGAAGATGTGGTTGTTAGGCTTTTCCCTTATATCTTACAAGGATCAGCTGGGTCTTGGTACTTTTCATTGCCATCAGGATCCATTACCAGTTGGAATATTTTTCAAGAACAGTTCTTGACTAAATATGGTGATGATAGATCTCTAGCAACATTAATTAATGATCTTTCAAATCTTAGGATAGAGTCTAAAGAACCCATAAAAGAGTTTAATTCACGGTTCAATAAACTCTTGAATAAGATTCCAATTGCCTCTAAACCAAGTGAGCAAGTTAGAAGCAAATGGTATATAACAACTCTACCTTCAAATATAGCTATCTTTGTAGATAGAGCTGCAAAACCAACTCTTGCAGAAAATATGAAAGAAGCACTTGCTGTAGAGAAACGCATCATTGCCTTAGAAAAGAAAGCTGCTCTTGAAGATAGAAAATAAAAAAATGTCACCTTCAAAGATGATTCAAAAAAGAAAGTGGCTAAAGATCCCTACGATATGGAAGGTCTCCAAAAAGTTCTCAAAACTATGTCAAATGAAACGATTGAAATCAAGAAGCAAGTAGCTGAGACTTCAACAAAAAGGCCATTTAGAAACTTTAAGAAACTTGAAACAAAGCCTCCAAATACTATATCCAATGCAGACTCAGATCCTGAAGAGGAAGAAGAAGAAGAAACAATCTTGTCATCGGAAGAAACTGAAGAAGAGTTAACTGTAGAATGTCATGGGATGTGGGACTTTATCCTGCCTAATTCCAATACAGAAAACGAACATGAAGCTTTCCTTGTAACTACCAGGAGTAAAGGTATTGCTGAACTTGTCCAGATAACTCAGAAGAAAAGGAATGTAGGTACCACTACTAAAGAAAAGGTTCCCACAAAGAAGTCTATGGCGGTACCTTCTAAAAGTCAGCCATCAACCTCGAATCCACCTTCAACATCTAAAACATTAGTAGTTACAGACTCTATGGATTACAAAATTATTGAAGACATGAAGAAAACAAAAGCAAATATCACAATGTTTGAGATTAGTAAACTCAAACATCAACAAAAATTGCTGCTTAAGGAGTTAGATTGCAGTACCTTCTTCTCCTCTTCCAAATGATGTACTGTCCAAAGCTACTAATGAAACAAGTAAACCACCTCCTGGTAGGGTAGAAGCTACTGATGCTGTTTTAATTGGAGATAGATCAAATTCACATACTCCTCCTTTTCTCTTGACCTACAAAATTTATAATAGAAATCTGCACAATTGCTTGATAGACTCATGGGCTTCTTCTAATATAATGCCAGCCTCAGTTTGTTCTAAACTGAATATTGAACCCCAAAAGTATGCAATTCACATTGTCCAGTTGGATAAAACTAAGGTCCAAGTATTAGGAGAAATCAATTGAGTTACCATTAGGTTATCAACGGACCCAAGAGTTGTGCAGAGAATTGATATCTTAATCGCTGATATTCCTGAGATCTATGGTTTGATTTTAAGTAGAGACTGGTTTGAGAAGCTTCATGGTTATATTTCCACCAATTGGTTGCACATGTGGCTGCCCTATAAAGGAAAGGCAAATCAGATCAAGATTGATCTAGAGAAACATATGACTCATACTGTCATTAAGTTTGAGCAAGAAAACCAACCAATAGCATTCAACAACAACATTTTGGGTAACTATCATTCTTTGGAAATTTTACTGCTCAATCATCACCTTTATCAGTTAATAGCTTCATATCTCAAATTGAAATTTTTTCCCAAATAGATACATCAAGATGTGTTAAAATTGCCGAGGAAACTGTAAATAAAACAATAGATAAATCTTTGTTTTGGTCATTATATTTTGATGGGTCTAAATCAAATGAGGGTGCAAGGGCAGGATGTATTTGGTTAGTCCTGAGGGAGAAAAGACCATGTTATCATGCAGATTAGAATTTGAGTGCACAAACAATACTGCCGAATATGAAGCCTTGATACAAGGACTTTATAAAGCTATTGGTCTTAAAGTTCAATGTTTTAAAGTGTTCGGTGACTCTGAAATTGTAATAAGACAAGTTAGAAATACTATACATTGCCCTTCTAGCCACCTTAAACATTATCAATCCTTAGTACAAGACCTTGTGTCTCATTTTCTAGCATTTAATATTTCTCCTATCCTGAGATCTCATAATGCAGTAGCAGATTTGCTAGCTAATGTTGCTTCTAAGCTCCTGCCATCTGAAGATTATAGTCCTGATAGGTTTTCAATAGAATTAGTTTTTAGGCCATCCATTCCTGACAATGTTACTAATTGGTGAGTATTCAATCATGATGATGAAATTTTGAATTTCTTAACCTATGATAAGTCCTATGATGATTAAATTATTGATGAAAGTGAGCATGATCTCCAAATGAAGGAAAATCTTGAAGAAAACTCAATACCTAAGCCAATGGTCAAACTTGAGGATCTTTATGACATTAAAGATAGGTTTAAATAGGTTACTAATTCAAAGCTTCAAAGTTCTACTTTGAAATTTGAATTAATAAACCTTGGTACTAAGGAAAATCCACAAAACATCAATTTGGGATTAGGACTTACACTAGAAGAAAGAATGGCATTTATCAGATTATTGCGCAAATATAAAAATGTCCTCGCTTGGAAATATGATGATTTGAAAAAGTATGATACATCTATCATACAACATACAATTGCGATGATATCTGAAGAAAAACCAGTACAACAGAAGTTAAGGAAGATTCATCCTAACTTAGAGAGTCAAATAAAAGTTGAACTAAACAAACTCTTGAAAGCTAAGATAATTTTTCTTGTTAGACATTCAAATTAGGTGTCCAACATGGTGCCAGTAAGGAAGAAAAATGGTGACATTAGAATTTGTATTGATTTCAGAAATATTAATAAAGCAAGTCAAAAAGATAACTTCTCTTTACCTACCATGGAGGAAACTCTCCATTCGGTGGCTGGTTCTGAACTGATGTCCTTTCTAGATGGTTTTTCAGGGTATAACCAAATTTTGGTCCACCTTGACGACAGACTTAAGACTACCTTCAGAACCAAATGGGGAATTTATGCCTATCAAAAAATGCCTTTCGGATTGATCAATGCTGGAGCTACATTTCAAAGAGTAATGGACATCTCATTTAAAGGCCTAATCAATAAATCAATAGTTGTCTATTTGGATGACATTACTGTTTTCTCTAAGAAAAGATCAAGTCACTTACATGATTTTAAACTAATGTTTCAGCACTACAAAAGGTATGACATTTCACTCAATCCAAAGAAGTTCTTTTTTGCTCTCAACCAAGGTAAGCTCTTGGGTTTCATCGTTTCAAAGGATGGTATTTATATTGATCTAGATAGAATCAAAGAGATCTCTAACATTTCATTACCACATAATAAAAAGACAATGCAATCATTTTTAGGCCAGATTAATTTTGTAAAAATATTTGTCCCAGATTTTTCACAGATTGTTTTACCATTACAAACTATGATTAAGAAAAATTCAGTGTTTAAATGGGGACATATAGAAAAAGAAGCTTTTGATTTGATCAAGCTAGCAATCATAAACGCTCCTGCATTAAACGCTCCTGATTTTTCAAATCATTTCATCCTATATACTCTCACATCTGATACATCTTATGCAGCAACGCTGACACAAATCAATAATCAAAACTTGGAAGCACCAATTTCATTTTATAGTTCAAATCTTCAGGGTGCTGAACTCAATTACTCCGAAGTTGAAAAACAAGCCTTTGCTGTATATAAAGCTGTTAAACATTTCAGACCCTTTCTCTTAAAGGCTCATACAAAAGTTATAGTCCCTTTTCAGTAGTAAGACAGTTACTAATTCAAAGGGAATTGGGAGAAAAAAGGGAAAATTGGGTTACAACATTACAAGAATATGATTTGGAAATAAAACCAGCAAAGATTTTCAAAGGCCAAGGTTTTTGCAGGTTGTTAGCAGGAGCTTCTAATATTCAGGAACATGAAGGTACAAATAGTATTGAAGAAATCAATGAGATAAGTACAAACAATCCTGAATCCCAGTATGCAGATTTGATATTCTACTTAAAAAATGGGTACGCTCCTTCTAATATTTCCTATAAAAATAAATGTTCCATAAGACTAAAGGAGAAGTATTTCATGATTGTTGATGATGTGTTGTTTAGACGGAATTATGATTCAATCTTGTTAAGATGCTTAGAAAAACCTGAAGCGCAAAAGGTCTTGCAGAAACTACATGATGGTCCGGTAGGAGGACATTTTGGAGGTGATACAACAGCCCATAAAATCATTCAAGATGGGTATTATTGGCCCACTTTATTTAGAGATACTCATGAATATGTAAGGAAATGCCAAACATGTCAAACTACCAGTGGAAGACAAAAGAAGTTAGCTTTTCCCTTGCAACCAGTCAGCATTGAACAACCCTTTGAACAATGGGGATTGGACATCATTGGAGAAATTATTCCACATTCATCCAAGCAACATATGTATATCCTTATAGCCACCAAATAATTTACTAAGTGGGTGGAAGCAATCCCTTTGAAGACAGCAAACTCTGAGGCAACCATTGAATTCATAGATCAGTTCATCATTGCCAGGTTTGGTGTCCCAAACGCTCTTATTTTCGATAATGCATCTTATTTCTCTGGTAATTCTATACTTGAATTTGATATCAAGAGAGGATTCAAATTGAAATATTCTGCTAACTACTACCCTCAGGGTAATGGTTTAGCAGAATCTACCAATAAGAATCTTATCAAAATAATTAAAAGAACCATTGAACAAAATCATAAAAACTGGCATAAGTCTTTGATATTTGCATTATGGGCAGACTGCATCACACAGAAGGCCTCAGTAGGCACTTCCCCATTTAATCTAGTGTATGGAAAAGAGGCTATCATACCAGCAAATTTAATACTTCCTTCACTAGCTTTAGTGCAGTTTATTGAAGAAAACCCCTCATCTTCCATTCAATTAAGACATGATCAGATTTTGAAACTAGAGGAAGAAAGAGAGAAAGCCCAAATTACACATGCAAAACATCAACAAATTATCAAATCTTCTTTTGATACAACTTCAACAGGCTCAAAACATTTACAAGTTGGTGATCTAGTTTTGAAGTGGGACAAGGCCCATGAGGATAAAGGAAAGCACACTAAGTTTTAGAAAATGTGGCTTGGACCATTCCAAATCAGTGAGAAGATAGGGCCATCTACATTGATATTACAAGATCTATCAGGAAAGAGAGATTCTCTTCCTGTCAATGGCCTTATTTTGAAAAAATTCTTCAATTGAGGAGGTAATCCCTTCTCACTTTGTAAATATTCAATTTCCAGTTATAGTTTTGTAGTAATTCTTGTTATAGGAAATAAAAGTTGTACATAGCCTACTATTGGTTTTTACTATATTGAAAAAGTCAATCAAAAGAAAATAATCTTAATATTTACTTTTGATAGATGAAAAACCCTAAAGGAAAAGGAAAATTCTAGGAATTAGGTATGATTGAATTCTAAAAACCATTTTCATTTTTGTAAAATCTTCTCAAAACTTAGAAATATTGTAAATCATTCTAAAAGTTTTAGAAGCCTAAAAATGGTTATCAATACAAAGCAAAGACTGATTCAAACCTAGATCTTCAACTCTCAAAATTGCCATCCATATTCTCTTAAGGAGAAAATTATTCACCCCATCCATCAAAGTTTATAATTTTTCAGAGTTTAATTCTAAAATATATTTGATATAAAAGATAAGAGGTCTTATCATAAGCTTGCTTACCACGTTCATAGGGGATTAGTTCAACTGACATTACCGATACTACATACTAAAACAGGTATTGGCTTATAATTATAAGACAAAGGGTCTCATCATGAGCCAGCTTGTTCAGTTAAATTATAACCAGTGAATGGCATTGTCAACAACTTGCCACCAAACCAAAACAATGGCTTTTTGTCTTAAAAAATAAAGAAAAAGAAAATGAAATACAAAGAATGTGGAAACATATATTTTGGATTCATTCTTTTAAATTATACTCTAAAATGGATGGGGCAATGAATGATTAGATGGTTAAAAGTTAACCCTTCCAAGACTATGGACGTTTGCTGGCAGTAGTGGCTTTACCTATGAAAAAGGAGTCATTATACAAGCAAGGTGAGATAAATCTTTTTTTTTTTTTTTTTTTTTTATCATTATCAACCAAGTAAGGGTTATTTAAGACTTAGGGATGTATTTAATTTTAAGATGAAAAAGAAATAGCAAAAATAGTTTTCATTACATTCGAAATTTATAATTACCTATTTATATTAGATTTTCTCTATCTATTAAGGTTTTCAAATTAAGAAATTAGAATATTATATTATTTTCTCAGAGATAACTGTTTCTCCCAGTGAATCACCAATTGTTGTGCTGTACAACAACCCCCCACTTCATAAATTTTTTATACAAAATTTTAATAAAATAGGTCCCTTTTAAAAATAAACTTAGTTAGATGTGTGAATAAAATAGTATGTAATTTATCATAAGAAAAATCCTTGTGAAAAGCCCCGCTGTAAATAAATCATTTTATACAAACTTTAATAAGAAATAAAGTGTTTCCTTTATAATTATAAAAAATAATTTAATATTGCGATAAAGTGATCGGATATCACATATTGCAATATTAAAGGAAACATACAAAATAACAACCCCATCCAATGCTTCGATCCAAAAAGGAAATCACAATCAGTAAATCAGGGAAAACAAATGCTGACGCACCATAAAGCAAAGACCCTCAATTCACCCGATGCGATAACACAAATCGCAATTGGCAATCGGTGACTCGGCCATGTCAACAATAAAGGAACATTTGAAGAGGTCTGACCGAAAACTCCTGATGTGATAAAGCTAATCGCAATCGGCGATCGACACTCAACGGAAGACACATGATAAATGATAAAGCCCATGTCAAATCTCGATTGCAATCTATTAATTAGGTGCACATCTCGAAAAGCAAAAATATTAAAGGAAGCTTGCATGCATTATATGATATCACCTTTCAATGATCGGAAATATTTAAAGGAAGTCTTAAAAACCTTCCCTTTGACATTCCCGATCGTCGATTAGCGATTTATCGCTGATCGTCGATCATTTAAAATCTAAGGCACGCTTGAAACAATCATTCGACATATGGGCGACATGATGGACATTTATGATGATATTTACCACGATTGACAATTTAAATGGCTATTCAATATTGCAGTTAAGGATCAATCTTTTAAAGGATTTCATCCGTGGTAATACTTAACTATATTATATTTTATGCCAATCGACGTGAGTTTGTTCATTATCATATTGGCTTGCAGCAGCATTTTCTCTGTATCACTGTTTGCAACTGTTTGTGCAGAATTCTTACAAAACCAGAGAGCTAGAGAAAATGGGCAAGAAATCGAAGAAATCTGCAGCTGCAGCCCCTACAGCAGCAACCCCTCTAGTCAAAGATCCTGGACCAAGCAAGAAAGGATTAATCTTAGACATGACATGCCTTTGTCTAGGAAATATGAGTTGGGAGAGCATTTACGATCTACTAGAAGTCGAGGACCCAGAGGAATTATCAAAGTCAGCCACAACCGATTCTACTAACAAATCAGAAGGAACTCTCAAAGAGTTGGCTTGTTCCTATCTACACAGAATTGTAGCACAAGCTAAAATCATGCCATATACAGACATAATGAGATGGGTGGCGGAGAAAATTCTAGTCTCGGACAGAACCTTTTGCATAGTTGATGGGAGGATATTTGGCTCATTTTAAGCTGAGGATCTCATGAAAATGTACCACTTACCTCGACTCAAGAAGCGATACAACAAGGCGTTCTTGGAGGCATACACAAAGGAGAATGATTTAAAGTCAGCCCTGATAAAGCAATGGAGACATTTTCCCAAAAAGAACAAGCATGAATCATCGGGTAAGTACTCTATAGAATCTTTGGCTTTTCCTTATTGTTATGTCGGGGCTATGATGTGTAGGCTATGGGGAATACATGATTCGGCCAAATTCACCATAGAAATAGTACCCCTAATGGAAGCTGCAATCAATGGTTATGTGATGGATTGGGTTAATATATTGTCTGATAAATCAACCACAACAATTTTAGAGTACAGAGCAAATGTGTATAAAACTTTCCCTGATTATTCCTCCATTCTATTACAGTGCTTATATAATGGATACCATTTGCTTTAATTCTGAATATCCAATACTTGGGTGGAAATGGACTCCTCAAGACCCGAATCCAATCCACATTTACCACTAAGAGTTATGGAAGGCAAATTATAAAAATAATTTGTATAAAATTTGCAATGGTTTTATTCTCCCTGTATATTATTCTATTTTTAAAAAACCTACTCCAAGGATATCTCCGGAAGCAGAAGTTGATTTAACAGCAGTAGGCAGTTGGTTCGGGGGAGAGAAATTTACTTACATAAGGCTTTTTGGTAGCCTTACTAAGCCTCATGTTCTTCCTTTGTATGTGTCTGATAAATTGCTAGCTCGGGAGTTGGCCTACCAAATAACATTAGAAGGGACATCCAGAACCCTTAAGGATTCAAAGAAGCATATTTGGCCAAACTTTCCTTTACGGTGTGGCATTTTCACTCTGCATGACTACAAGCATGTAGAGAAGGAGACAGAAAAGATACTAATGCTGAATCTGACCACAATTCCTAACAAGCCATATGATCCAAGAAAGGTTGCTTATAATATCATGTCTCAAGCCAAGCTTGCTAAGTTTGATCATAAAACTGATGAATTCGATGATCTATTTTTCTCAGCTGAATCATTATTTCAAGTTAAAACATTGGCCCGGATGAGGTATCAAGATGAAGGATTGGAAACATTTAATATGCTTAGAGACCAGAGGTTGCAAACTCTGCCTCCAGACCTATTAACCACAACCCCGACAGTCCAATCAAGCGAAACTAAACAGTAAGTTGTTGATAAAGGTCCTGCAGTAGAACAAATTCCTGAGAAAGAAAAAACACCTGAAAAGGAGCAAGAACAAGAAAAAGGCGATGAACTTATTGATTCAGATGTTCATATTGATCCCAAACTACTCAAAGAATGGCAACAGTTTTACTCAATTATCAACAATACTGAGAGCTTGCAGGAATTCAATACTCCTAAAGCAACAACTGGACAGAAGACAAAGACTAATACAATTCCATTTGAAGGAAATAACAGCCCACCCATGACTCAGACAGATGTTGAAATAATTCCAGAGAACCCTTTTGATGAGATTGTTCTGCGAGTAGAAGAAATACCACCCTTAGATGTCTTCTACAACCCTAAGCATAGGGCAGTAATAAAGAGACAGAGGAAAAAGAGAAAACTTGATCAATCTTCTCTTTTACCTACACAGACGGAGACAACTAATGTGGTATGGAGAGAGGAAGTCAATCCTTTCGAAGATCTTACCAAGCTCTCATAGTATGCTGGGGCATATACAACAGCTACTATGGATAAGGCATAAGAAGTCACCAATTTGCTTAAAGAAAAGGATCAAGTGATCATCTCACTAGAGACATAGGTACAAGAAAAAAGTAGAGGATAGAGCAGTTAGAGCAGCAGTTAGTAGCGAAGAAGCAATCAAACGAGCAATTAAATGAGAAATTGCTCAAGGAGAAACAAAGGATAGACCAACATGCAGTTCAAAAGCAAAAAGAGCTGTCTAGAGCATTGAACAAGCTAAAAGCAATGAATGAACAATTGAGCAAATCAAAAGATGAACAGATTGCTCAGCTGTCATCACAAATAGAAAAATTCAAGGAATTTCCTAAGATAGACGAATTCAAATCAGAAGCTCTCCAAATAACCAAAGCATTATCTACTCAATTGAACTTGCTATGTAATAATATTTCTCTTTTTCCTCCCTTTTGTGAGATTTCCTCATCCATGATTGATAAATCACTTGATGACAGGCAAAAGTTGGAGTAGATAAATGAGACACTAACAGAGTTTCTTTCCTGGCAAGAAACTAAGGAAGGGCAAGCCGCAAATCTACCCCAAATTCTGGAATCACACAAGGAAATTCTGTTCCTTGAGTGGAAAAATCAATTGATGAAGGCAGAAAGGGTATCATCGAGATGTATATCGGCGACTGGTAATTTAGTGGAATTAATTAATAATATTCTCTATTTGTCAAATTTGATTTCAGAATGTACCCCAGGGAAATTACCATCAGTCAAAAAATTGGAGCAGACATGGAAGCAGGAGTTGGAAAAGAGGCAGAGATTAATCATAGGCATCCAAACATTGACATGGGAAACCTTTTGGTTCTTCCTTGTGAAACCATACAGTCAAAGGACAACAATCAAATGCCTGACCGATGCAATTGGTTACATGATTCCTGAAATTACTGATGCCACCTATATTGCCCAGCTGCATTCGCGTATGAGTCATCCTCTAGAGCTGCAGCCAATGCTCACCATATGCCAGCTCAAGTCAAAAGATAGTCAGCCAAAGCAATGAATCATCCTTACCAACTGCAAGCATATCTATTTCGGGGAGATTTTCGTATGTTTGTGATTCTGTTACACCAACTCACAACATTTTTATTTCATAGTTAGTTAGTTTAGATAGTATTTATAGACCCTTTCATGTTTTTAGAAAGGGTCCTAAAATTTTTGTATGAAGACTTAGATTGGAAGTTGCACTAGTACTTCCAATATTTTTTTTTTTATAAAACTAGACCTGCATTCTAAGCTTTTAATGAAGAGTACTTTTGTTTGATATGCATTACTGCTTCCTGTAAGAGTATTTCTAAGTTAGAGAGCGAGATTCAAATGCAAATTCATGTTGAAGAAATTTGATCACATATGGTACTATTATCTATGTTTTGTTTCATTCTTTTATGTGAATTAGCATTCATTCATTTTTGCTATTATTGACGTATGTATAAAGTCTTTACAGCAATCTCTTTTACTTATCAGTATTGAATGTTAAAGAATTGTTATCTTTCATCTACATATGCGTCAATGATATACACAATCAATGGAATAATGTTTTAATTATTACTTTGTTCAACTATTTGAACAAAGTAATTATCATCTGAATGAATATTCTTGTTTAAAAGTAAAGTCATCTATATGCTTATTTTTCAATAAGAACCGTTAAGAGTTATACTAAAATAGAGATATCCCGGGATAGATTAGTATTGCATTTTAGAATAAATATTTCACCATTTTCCATTAGATATAAGTAAATAAGATATTTATCCATCCCATTCATAAATCATTGGGAAACTGGTCCCATTATATCCAGTTGGAGCCACCACGCCAAAACGGAAAAGGAGCTGCCTTTAAGGTCCGGACCGGGTGGTTTTCCCCGATGTTGATGTAGCGATTTTCGAGGCATCAATAGGTTAAAACCTACAACTTCATCATCATACCCTCTTAATTTTTCAAAATACCCCATCCAATTGTGTCTTGTGAAGATTTCTAACACTTGAGGGTGTTGGTGGATTCTCACAGTATTAATGGGCTCCCTTCTATTAAACCCCCCTGTCATTTGGAGAAGCTGAGATGGTTGACATAGTTTTTTTGAATGCAAAAGTAAATAACTAAAAGAACCGTGGAAACAATTCTCTTACATAGCTACCAAATTCACACTCTACTAGGGGATTTTATGTTCAATTCTCTTTGAAAAAGGGAAGGAATTATAGAGCCTACCTCTTCATAATGTTTGTTGTAGCCAACCCCCGTGTTTTCCCCTCTGAAACTCCTCTCAGCTAATCCTGTAGTCTGTTTGTCTGTATCATGAAGGTTTCCTGTGCGATCTTGTAGCATTTCCCATGCAATCATGTAGGAAGTCCTGCGTAGGAGACAGATGGAATTTTCCTCTTCAGTAGGTTGCCTAGGTGTGAGAGTGACTTTTTCTACAGTGAACCTCGAGGAAAGGCATTCATGAGTGCATGGGGATCAATGAATATTTCTTCTTATGGTCGAGTTATGTGAGGTGGTGTGCTAGAGTGGAGGTACGTTTTCTATTTTTGGATTGTTGGTCCCCACTCCCACCTCATCATTTCCCCCTCCTCGTAATGAACTCCCAGTTCATGTCTCCATAGACTTAACTATTTTTGTCCTTCTCTTCTCCTTTTCTTTGACTTGACTGCTGCCACGTGTGGGAGGACCAACTATTTTGTCTTCGTCGACTGAACAAAGGTGGCCAAGTTAACTCACCACCTTTCGATTATAAACCAACTTACTCGTAACCTTTACATCTTTTGACTACATTATGCAAATGAGAGAGTGAGCAAGATACTTACTTGTGGTGCTAACCCTTGCTGCTGTTGTTGAAGATTGGAGGTGCTTTCTATGTGTTGGCTGCATGCTATTTTTTCATCTATTTTTTTATTGCTCTCTAATGATACCTTTGATGTGCAGGTACCTCGTGTTAAAGATGTTGGTGCTGCTGCTACTTTGGAGCTCCTTCTGCTCTTGGATCATCATGCTGGAAGTTCGCTGCAATCATGATTTGTATTCTGTGGGATAGGTTGCTAAAGGATTTCCTACAGGATGTCCTGTAGCTGCTTCTCCCTCAGAACTCTTAATCATACACTCTGATGGGATTTTGAAGATGGTGACATGGATTGAGAGGAAGACTAGGAGTGTAGAGAAATGAGACATACTCAGGTGCTTCTCCCTTCTGCTCTTTGTTTCATTTTTTTTTCTTTCACACACACACACACACACACACACACATATTTGATGGTGAATGCAGGGGTGATGAAAGTGGACATAGGTATGGTAATGAAAAGGTGATGTAGGGGTGTTATTTATTTGACATATAAGGTCATTTTTTCACCCTAGAGTCACTTCCTGTAGGATTCTTGAGCCATTGTAATTCCTACAAGATCATCCTGTAGGCTTTCAAGGGATCCTGTAGAAAACACAGTCCCCTTGTAAACTGAGGCAAAGGAGCGAAAAAATGAAATAAATGGTGGAGTGATGAATGAAAATGAATGGAAAAATAAAAATGTGAGTGAAATAGGTCCCTTTTTTATCCTCCTTTGTTCTTTGATCATCCTCCTTGCTGACATGCAAATAGAAATTTTCATGATTTTTTTTTTTTTTGAAAACAACTAGGATGCCTCTAAGAGGTTTTCATCCTAGCTGTTTGCCATGGGTGCCTCAAGTGAGGTTTTCATCCAGGGATATTTTATTTCCTTTTTTCTCTTTTTTCTTTTTTGACACCATTGGGCCGCCCCAAGAGGTTTTCAACCGAATAGTGGGACTCAGGCGCCTCATGGAGGTTTTCACCTGAGTCCTTATTTTTTTATTTTTTTCCCAGTGATTTGATGAAGCAGGAGCTGAAACTTGCTCCACTACCATCACTGTTTTATTGATACCATCAATGAAATCTTGCTTTGACAATGGTATTTTGTAAAATTTCAATCGATTTCCATTAACAAGTAAAGGAATGGCCTCTTCATCTATGGTTCTGATCTGCACTGAACCATTCTCATGGCTTCTTTCTATAACATAAGGCCCTAGCCATCTTGTCCTTAACTTTCGCTTAAAGGCTTTATATGTGGAATCATATAACAAGGCCCAATCACCTTCTTGAAATTGCTTATCCTTGATGTTCTTATCATGCCATATCTTCCTTTGAAGTTGGGTTACCTCCGTGTGTAGGAGGGCCCACATTCTGAACTCATCTAACCCATTTAACTGAAGCAATCTCTCTTTTTGGGCACTGATGAGATCTAGATCTAGTTGGGCTGCCATCCTTAATATGTTATACTCAAACTCAATGGACAACAATGCCTTTTTCCCATAGACCAGCTCATAGGGTTTGAATCTAGTGGTGGTCTTCTAGGTGGTTTTATAGGCCCAGGTGGCCTCAACTAGTCTATCTGCCCAATCTTTCCTGTTGCTATTAACCACTTTGGTCAAGATGCCCTCCAGCACTTTGTCGGTCACCTCCACTTGCCCATTACCTTGTGGGTGATATGGAGTGGAGGTCCTATGCTTGATCTTGTGATGGCTGAGCAAGTCTTCAACCATGTTGGAGGTAAACTAGCTACCTTGATCAATGACCAGCTCTCTAGGGTACCCAAATTTTTAAAATACATTCTCCCTTAAGAACTCAACCACCTTCTCCTCTGTTGTTGCCTTAATTGACTTGGTTTCAGCCCACTTAGTCAGATAGTCAGTGCACACAATGATGTACTATTTTTGCTTGGAAGGAGGGTCAATAGGTCCAATGAAGTCCATGCCCTACTTGTCAAATGGCTCGAAATTCACTTGAGCCTACAGAGGCATTTCATCCCTTGGAATAGTCTTTCCCATCCTTTGGCACCGATCACACTGACTAGTATATCTTTTCACATCCTGATGAAGAGTGGGACAATAATATCCTGCTTGTAACACTTTGAATGCTGTCCTCTTTGCTGCAAAGTGACCTCCACAAGGCCCATCATTATAGGTTAGAAGGATTTCAAAGACCTCCTCCTCCCTGACACATCTTCTCAAGATTTGATCTAAGACAAGTTTGAAGAGATTGCCCCCAATCCAAGTGAAGGGGGCGCTCTTCCTTATAATCTTGCTTTTCTCTTTGGAGGACAAGTTCGGTGGGAATTGTGCAGATACCAAATAGTTTGCTATGTCAGCAAACCATGGAGAGAGAACTAAAATGGCGAACAAGTGCTCATCTGGTAACTGGTCATCGACCATTCCCTCCTCACTTGTAGGCAAATTTAATCTGGACAAAAAATCTACAACAACATTTTCCTTACCAGGCTTATCAACAATAGTGACATCAAATTGTTATAATAAAAGCAACCATCTTATAATACGAGCATCCACATCGAGTTTATTCATTAAATATTTGATTACAACATGGTCAGTATGGACAAATGTTTGATACCATGTAATATAATTCCTAAATTTGTTCAATGAATGCACAACAGCCAGGAGCTCCTTTTTGGTCACTGTGTAGTTCAATTTGGCCTTTGACAAATTTTTAGTGATAAAGTTAATGGCATAAGGCAAATTTTCATCTATCTGACCTAGGGATGCTCCTACGACTTTGTGTGAGGCATCAACATGAATGTGAAAAGGAAGGGCCCAATTTGGGCCTTGGAGAATCGGGGCAGTGGTTAACTTGTTCTTCAGGATGTCTAAGGCCTCTTGACAACTTTTTGACCATATAAACTCAGAGTCCTTGGCAAACAACCCAAATAAAGGAGAGGCCAACTTGCTGAAGTCCTTTATGAACCTTCGGTAGTATCCAACTAACCCTAGGAAATTCTGACATCTCTTTGATTTTGAGGATGTGGGACCCTTTGGATGATAGCTATTTTGTTGGGGTCCACCTACAGTCCTTGTTGAGATATTGAATGACCCAGCATGATCCCTTCAGTCATCAAGAATTCACATTTCTCGGGACTGAAAGACAGGTTCATCTCAATGCATTTGTGCAGTACCTTACCTAAGTTGGACAAACCTTCCTCGAAATCAGCCCCATAAGGTGTGAAATCATCCATATAGATTTCTACCTCATCATGGACCAGTTCAACAAAGATACTCATGACTGCTCTGTGAAAAGTGGCAGGAGCATTGCATAGGCCAAAATGAAGGACCATATAGGCAAAAGCACCCCAAGGACAAGCGAAGGTGGTTTTATCCTGGTCTTCCGGGCTAACCTGGATTTGGTTGTACATGTAGAATCCATCTAGGAAAGAGAAAATTGTTTTCCCTGCCAGGCCATCTAGCACTTGGTCGATGAAAGGTAGAGGGAAATGGTCCTCCTTTATGGCTTTGTTCAACTCCCTGTAATCGACACAAATAATCCACTTACCATTTTTATTAGGAACTACCACCAAAAGGGAGACCCACTCACTGTCAGAGATAGGATAAATGAATCCTGCATGTAGCAATTTTTTCAGTTCTTCTTTGACTATATCTTTAAGAGTTGGATTCATCCTCCTTTCAGTTTGCTGGACTGGCTTGCAACCTTCCTTGATATAAATATGGTGAGTACACATTAAGGGTGTACTCCATTCATTTCTTTGTAACTCCAAGCGAAGGCATCCAAATGTTCCTTTAGCATGTTGCACAACTTCTCCTCTTGGAGAACAGAAAGAGATGGATTGATTTTCAAAGTTTTCTCAGGGTCGAATTCTATGGTTTTGACACAGAGAGGACTGGAATCGGCTAAGTACAGATCAATTGGATGGTTGTTTTAGGTTTCCTTTACTACTTCTAGGGACAATGTACTAGGAGTTGGACTTTGGAGTAGGTGTTCAATCAAATCGTCTTCATCTTGTTGTCCTCCTCCCATGGTTGTTTCTAAGGTATACAATTGGGCAGTATAAACTTCATCTTCTTCCTCCTCTTCCAGCCATAAAGGTAAATCATGCTCTAGAGATGGCCGAGCAGGAGGGAATAGGACTAACTACTTGGACATATGCCCATTATTCATGGTCATATTCCCATCTTTGTAGCTGATGTAAGCATCGACAGTGGCCAACCAGGGCCTCCCAAGGATGAGAGGGTAACCAGTAAGCTTAGCCTTAGGCTGCAGAACTAGGAAATCTATAGGGTATTCCCAAGAGTCAATGGGGACCATCACATCCTCCACAATCCCCTCAGGGGTCACTGTGGAGTGGTCTACAAGTTGCAGGACTGTTATGGTCTTTCTCAATGAACCTTGGAGGTTGAGCTTGAGCATGGTGTCCTTGGTCATCACATTAATGGTAGCCCCAAGATCGATCAAAGTGTGTGGGACAATGGTGCCATTGATGTGCACATCTACTACAGGGCTTCGAGGGTCCAAATACTTTGGATAGATTACCTGCCCCAGCATTAAGTGAGACAATTGTCCAATGACATTAATGGTAGGAGAATCTCTTTTTCATCTCCTTGGATGCTTGAAACACTTCTCCTTAATCAACTCGTCGTAAATAGGTACATCCTTGATGGCTTGGAGAAGTGGAATCTTGACACATAGGCTTTTCAATTCTTCCAGAAGTCCAGTCTCTTCTGGGTTAGGATGGAGTGGTTGAGTTAATCTCTCAGGAAAGGGTGGATTTACTTTAAGAATGATTTCCTCTCTTTCTTCTTCAACCTCCCTAGGTGGAGGTGGAGGTTGGTTATCCAGGATAACTCTCGCAGATCTTAGGTTAATTTCCTGTATCTCCACAACATAAGTTGGATATGATGTCTCTCCACTGTATACCTATTGTGCCTATTTGTTGTTCTAGTTCAGATTTGGTTGGGTAGACATCTAGGGTTTTTTAGATGGACAGAGTGAAACAACTGTGGTTGGGCAGGTGGTGAAGGAAACAAAGCTGGAACATTATTGTACTGGGGCCTCCATCCCTGGGGAAGTGCATTCCACTGAGGTTGTGGCAGAGCATATGGTTGAAATGACTAGCTGGCTGGTTGGGAATAATACTGAGATGCAAAGGATCAAGGAGGAGGTGTAGACTAGGAAGGATGAGTAGGGGGTCCCCAAGAAGGTATGGATGTGGTCTGGTTGGGGTTGCAATATGCATGGGATGACCCTTGCATACCTTGCTAGTATGGCCTAGGCCCATGAGGTCTCCTTTGGTTTATGTAGCACAACTGCTCAGTGACCCCTTCAGCTCCTTGATATACAACTTTGAGTCCAAGCAAAGAAGGTCATTTGTCTGTGGAGTGGTTTTCTTCACAGACTGAGCAAATTTCACTGGAATTCAATGGACATTCATTCCTAGGGTGCCTCCTGGTGCATCTAGGACAAAAACTGACCAAGGCTCTCTCTGCTTCCTCCTTCTTTCTCCTAATTTTCATAGTGTCCATCTGTAAGGCAAGGGTTTGCAACATCTCACTCTTGAAATCTTCCAGCATGTTTCTAATTTCACCCTTGATGGATGAATTGGAAGAGGATGTACTGACCATAGGTTGACTTCCCCTATCATTTTTCCTAGTTTCCCTAGAATGGTTTCTAAAGACATCCTTGATATCCTCATAGGGCAACTAGTATATATATCCTCTTGCTAACAAGTGTAGGGTATCCAAAATCTCTTCCCCTAGTCCTCTAAGCAGGACCAACTTTAGTGACTTAGAGTAAAGTGTGCACCTAGTCCTTTTGTAACTAAGCTGGAACCTTTCTTCATAATCCTCTAGGGGTTCATCATTACCTAAGGTCATCCTAAAAATTTCTTCCTTAGTATCCTTAGACCTACAATAGTCTCGATACTTGTTTTTGAAGGCTTGCTGCATCTGAGCCCAAGTTCTAATGCTATCCCTAGGTAAACCCTTGAACTAGTGCAAATATGCATCCTTGATGGTAGATGGAAATAGTTTCAACTTTTGTTCATCATCTGTGTAGTCATAGGTTCGGCATATAACAACGAACTCAAATAGGAAAGTGTCTGGATCTTCTGTGGTCAGGCCATGGAAATGAGGAAGGGTACAGGGACTTATATTTTTCATCTTAGTGTCCCCATTGGTTTCCCTGATGGGGAAGGCACCCCGTCTCTCTCTCTATTTCCTCTGTCATCTGTTTAAAGCCATTAGCTCGGTAGGAATGGGTTCTTCTTCTTCCCCTGTAGGTTCTTCAAATATGTATGGTTGCTCAACTAATGGTTCCTCCAATTCATAGCCACCAAAGAAGAGGGAAGGTTGGTTGTTGGATGCAGTGGGGCTATTTGGAAAAACTTTCCCTAAGTTATCCCTATTCCTACGAGGCTTAAAAGGAAATGTTTTTGGCTTGGTTTTGTGTTTTTTTCAAATTTTGAAAGTGCTTTGTAGAATTTGAAATTGCAGATTGAATGAAAATTACTAACTGAATCAAAAACTAATTGCTGAATTGAAATTGTAGACTTAATGAGAACTACCGACTGAATGAAAACGTAACTACTTGCTTGAAATCTAACTTGCAGAATGGAAAGGAAAGCAAAGAATGCAGAATGAAAAGAAAACTAAATTACTTTTGCAGAAATGAAACTAATGGCAGAATAGTAGAAACAAGAAGTAGAAGAAAGAAAGCAATAATCACATATTACTCAGACATCTCCCTGGCAACGGTGCCAAAAAGTGATGGGCACCAATATTGCAGCAAGAATGCTGTAACTCTTGGGCTACCAGCTTTACTTTATCAACTTGAGGTTCGTACAAACTTGGAGGTGACAGTGTTGTATACACAAGTAAAAGTGATGGTTCCACCTTTTGTCATTGTTCAACTGGTGAGAGACCAATAGGGTTTTCAAGTCAGACTTCTATGGGTTCAGAAGAAGCTTGGTTCCTTGATGAAAGAAATAGAAATATACTTTAAGAGAGAACTGATCTATTGTAATAATGAAAAAGATTGAAATTCAATGCTAAGGCATACCATTTCCTAATTAACAGCTAAGAGCTATGCTTTGTAATGATGCTAAATTAACATGAACAACATGCTACTATCCTAAGCATGGAAGTTGAAAACATCAAACACAAACGTTAGGCATGTAGAGGACTGCAATAAATCTGTTTTGTCTTTTTATGCTTTCATGAAAAATCAAGTGTGCAAACTAATCTCTTTTGGTGATGTGGCAGGTGGTTTAGGGATGGTGATGGATGGCTGGAAGGTTCAGGAGATGGTTGGCAGGTTTGGGGGACCCTTGGGTGACCTTGGGAGGCTTCCTAGAGGTTTTCCCTCAATTCGGCCTCAAAACAAGCCAATACAGGAAAACCTACAGGATGGACTAGAAACCTACAGGATTCCTTGTATTTCTACAGGATGTAGCTATGAGCAAAACAATGGGTGTTGGAGGTGATGGAAAGCTTAGGGAAGGCGGTTTATGGGTGGAATGGAGTGAGAAGAGGCCTAATATCACTTAGAACCCAAAACCAAGTTTAGGAGATGGTTGGATTCGCTCAAAATGCTTGAGGAAATTTCCATGTAAAATGATGAAATTGGTGAAGGTTTTGATGAAAACAAGGAATGCCTATAGGTGGATGAAATTTGAAGGTGGTTGCTAGTTATGAGATTTTTGTATACTTCTGAAGTACTTGCTCTGCATCACACATGTGTCATTTCCAAAAAGTCATGTAACAATAAGAATTCTCATGAGCTAGAAAAGCATAATTTAATGAACTAACTGTCTACCTTATGCATGAAGAACTTGCTGAGTAAAATGGAATCACGGATGAGATCTACTGCAAGAATGAATATAGAAGAGATGGTAATGAAATCGTACTTAACTGATTAAATTCTAGTTTAAGTACAACAACTTCTAAATATCATGAGAGAAATGGAAATCTATCTTTTTGGGCGACATGAGGGTATTTTCCTCAAATCATGATCCCAGAAGGAAGAAGTGAGGCCAAGACACCTATTGACAACTTTGTGGAGCCTCTTTTATCCCTTCTAACCTACTACTGAAGTAAGGCACAAATGGAAGCAAACTAATAAACAATTAATCAAATCTACACTACTTGCAATGTAATAATTCTAAAAACAATTTAACCATGAATCTATGAAACTAAGCTAAGCATAAAGATACAAGAAGATGAGCCTTTGCTGCTAGGGTTGGGCCCTAACCCAAGAGCTTCAGCCCTCTGAGTTAACTTAGTATTCAATCAAGAACAAACTCATTCTTATTACCAAAACAAAAAATTTCATCAAAAAGTCTTCCACAAGTCTAGAGCTCGAAAATAACTAGGGTTTTACAACAAAAATTTGAATCCTAATGAGGCTCTATGCCTCTCTAGTTATACAATTGAAGTCCCCAATGACTTCCTTAAATTTAGGGAAGCTCAGCTCCCAAACTTGAGATGAACTACTCTTTGTCTATCACTTGCTCAATTGCCTTCTAATCTTCATGACTTGGCTACTTGCACTTCGAGCTGGTGGGATTAATGGAGGAATATTCGAATGGGGAAGGAGTAAATGAGGAGGATTTACCTCCTACAATCTCTCTACCTTGTCCCATTTGAGTTTCAAACCTTATTCTTTGCTAAAATTCCTTGATTTTCTCTTCCAAACCTGCATTCACTGCATATTAGTCCACTAGGCATAATATCCCACTCTAACTCATCTCATTAAACAAAATATAATAAAAAATGTAATAAGTTGTGAGAAAAGTTGGTTTGACTAAGCTAGGAGGTGAATTAAGGCCCATATAATTACCCAATGATGAGGCTCATCAAAGGGTGACATAATACCAAAGTACTTGACGAAGTTCACCCAATGTCAATATGAGCTTAGAAGTGTTGGTGTGATAGTTGCTAAAGATGATTTGGTCAACCTAGCACTTCTAGGCCATCCCAAGAGTTTCCACAGTTATTGGGATTCGATAAATGGGAGGGAAAAGGTACTAGAGTGGGAGCGTTTGTGGTTTGATTTGGTGCAAGAAGAGATTTAATGGAACACCAGAGATGGATCCTCACCCAAGCATGATGATGAGAAGAATTGCGCCTCAGCTGGAAAGGCAAAAGAAAGGGAAAGGGAAGTCACCCCATTCTAAATTAGATTCTGGTTAGGGTGGTAAGAAGAAGGACTTGTTGAAGATTAAATGTTTTCACTATCATGAGCTGGGACACTATGCCACGAAGTGTTCACACAAGAAGGATGGCAAGAAGCCCCCAAGAGGAGTGGAAAATGAAGCTCTTGCTTCACAATTCAAGTTGTATTTCACCCTCATCGCATGCATGGTGACATTGGTCATGGGTAGTGTGTGGTATCTGCATAGTGGAGCTTCATTCCATATGACCGACAATAAACAATTATTTAATGACATGGAGGAGGAGGACCTCTAGATGCACGTTGAAATGGGATATGATGGAAGGTATAGCGCAAATGGAATCAGTACTATTACTTTTCAGAGTGAGTCTGGTTCTCCTCTCACATTACAATATGTCATGTATGTTCCCGGTCTGAAGAAGAATTTGGTTTAAGTTACTATGTTTGAGGACCGTGGCTACAATGTGATATTTAGCAAAGGAAAGGATTTCCTTTGTCACATAGCCTCAGGGCATGTGAAGCGGATTGGGGTTTGAGTGAAGAACCTCTACAAATTGGATGTAGAAGACTGTGTCACTTTGAGCACAAAAGTAGAGAAGGTGCAGAGCCAAGACATCTGTGAGTTGTGGCATAGAATATTGGGTCACTTGCACCACAAAGCTTTGAAGATCATGCAACATATTTATACAAGACTTCCCAAGGGTGCACTAGAGCAGAGAGATTCATGCAAAGGGTGTACATTGGGGAAGTACACCAAAGTCACCTTTCACTATAGTGACAATCGAGTGCAAGCAATCCTTGAAAGAGTTCACTCAGATGTGCGTGGACCATTCTCGACAACCTCCATGACCAAGCACATGTATTATGTAATATTTGTAGATGATTTCTCACACAATTGTTGAATTTTATTCATGTAGAAGAGATATCAAACATTCTATAATTTTTGTGAAGTTAAAGCACTTGTTGAGAATGACACTGGTAGGAATGTGAAGACTCTTAGGAGCGACAACGATGGAGAATATGTGTCGAATGAATTCAAGAACTTTTGTGCATAAGAAGCCATTCAACGGGAGATAATAGCACCCAATAACCCACAAAATAATGGGGTGGTTGAAAGGAAGAATAAAATTATTGTGGGAGCTGCACGGGCCATGTTACATGATCAGGGCCTACTGTTGCACTTGTGGGCTAAAGCATGCAACACAATTGTATATGTGCAAAAGAAGATTCCTCATCAGATTCTTGGGAGAAGTACACTAGAAGAAGCTTGAGTCAGGTAAGAAACCATATGTGGCACACTTCAGGATCTTTGGTTCATTAGTTCACTATCATGTTACCAAGGATGCAAGGAAAAAGCTATAGCCAACAACTAAGTTGGACATATTTGTGGGGTACACTGAAACACTTCACAACTATCGGGTGTATCTACCATATCATAGGATGAAAGTGGTTATTAGAGATGTGAATTTCGATGAAGAGAAGGCCATGAGATGTTCCCTTGAAAGGGAGCTTCAATTACATGCAGATGTGGAGATTTTAGCTCCAAAGAAAGAACCTCAGGATGATGTGGAGCAGTCACATGAAGAGGAGTAGAGAGTGGAAGAACCCACTCATGCAGAGACTTCCAGAGATGGAAGGAAACATACTAGAGAGTCTGAAAGATTGAATCATGATGCTAAAGAGAATGTGGGAGCACCGACATCACAACATAGGAAGAGGAGGCCATGAGATCAGTATACTAGCTACATGACTATGATGGGTGATAGTTTAGAGATTGAGCCATCCTCATTCGAGGAAGAAATGCAAAAACCAATATGGGTTGATGCTATGGTAGAGGATTATGACTCCATTATTAGAAGTGTTGTTTCAGAGGTGGTCCCAAGACCAACAGACAAGTCAATGGTGGGTTCTAGATGGATTTACAAGCTAAATCAAGTAACAAATGGGAGTGTGGAGAAACACAAGGACAAATTTCTTGCTGAAAGGTTCTCTCAAGTGGAGAGAATTTATTAAGAGGAGACCTTTGCTCCAATAGCAAGGTACCCTTCAATCAGATCTATTCTAGCACCTTCAATGTAGATGGGATGAAAGATACATTAGATGGATGTGAAGACAACATTCCTCAATGGAGTGATTGAGGAAGAGATGTACATTGAGTAGTCAGAAGGATTTAAGACCTTCAACAAAGAGTAATAGTGTGCAGACTCAAGTGAGTAGTGTATGGATTGAAACAAGCACCCTGTGATTGTACACCAGAATTGACATCTATTTCAGTAAGTTGGCCTTCACCAAAAGTGAAGAAAATGAAAATCTTTACCATATTGTGGTTGAAGGTAAATTGTTGATTATAGTATTATGTGTCGATGATTTAATTCTAATAGGTGATGAGAAGATGGTAAAACCTTACAAAGAGGATCTTGCAAGAGAATTTGAGATGAAGGACTTGGGGCTCATGCATTATTTCCTTGGTATGAAAGTATGGCAAGGAGACGAGGAACGAATTGTCTCTCAGGGTAAGTAGGCCAATGAGATACTGAAGATGTTCTGCTTTGAGAGAAACAAACCCATGGAGACTCCTCTAGCAGGGAATTGGAAGAAGGCAGATGCTACTTCAGGTGAAGTAGTGGAGGCTACTATTTTACAAGCAGATTTTGGGTTCACTTATGTATTTGGTGAACACACAATTGGAAATATGTTTTGTATTGAACAAACTTAGTCAAGAAATCGTTAAGCCAACCAAACTCTATTGGAAGGTAGCTAAACATGTGTCGAGATACCTCAGAGGCACCAATTAGTTTGGTATTTGGTGTAGATTTTAACCTTGTACATAAATTACCTGCAAATGAATTCTTAAAAATAGAAAATAAGCAATGGAAAGAGCATAAAACATAAAACAAATATGCATATATATTTTCCTCTGGATCCCAAAATCGGGATGCTTGATTGATTTTTCATTATATTTCTTTCAATGTTACAATACATATATATACATACTGAAGCATCCATAAACCCCAATTCATTAACCTTGGATTAGAACATAACCGTAGTTCCCTTGACCAGATCTACAAAATACCATGGGAAAAAAACCATCATGCCCAAAATCCTGTGCGAAATCCATGCACAAAACCATAGGTAGGCCCTAAAAAAAAACTTCTCGGGGCCCTGCCCTAGACCCTGTGTAGGGGGGCTACCGCCCCCTTGCAAACCCCCAGATAGGGGGGGCTGCTACCCCCTCATGAACCCCCCATTGTGCCTGATGCAATGAATGGGGAACTAGCCACCCCCCCCCTCTAACCGCCCGGTTTCACACTTGGGGATAGTCATGGAAAGAATATAACACACACCCAACATTCTCCCACTTGTTTTTTATTTCCATAGGGGTCCAAAGGAGATCTTAGTCACTAGTCCAACCCTGCAACACCTATTGTTTCTCTACACCAAGAGAACTTCTCAGTGCTCATAGACTTCGTCAATGCATTTGCAATATTCTTCAAAGTGTTCACCTTTACAAGAAACACCTTTTTGTCCTCGATCATATCCCTTACAAAGTGATACTGAACATCAATGTGATTTGTCTTTGAATCATAAGCAGGGTTCTTTGCCAAGAAAATTGCACTTTGGCTATCACAGTCTATCCTTATAGCTCGTTGTACTAACCCCATACTCGAACACAATATTTGCAACCAAACTGCTTCCTTGCTTGCATGAGTGCTTGCCATGTAATTTGCCTCTGTAGTTGAAAGTGCCACTAGAGTCTGTCTCTTACACATCCAACTGACTATACCTCTAAATAGGTTAAATACATACCCACTCTATCCAATCGTCGTCTTCCATGGTAGCAAGAACCATAATCACTAGTGCCACACAAATACTTGAAAACCCGCTTCACTGATGTCCAATGCTCCTTTCCTAGTTTTGACATAAACCTGCTCAATACTCCCACTACATGTGAAATTTATGGTCTAGTACAAACCATTGCATACATTAGGCTATTGACTCCACTTGCATATGGAACACATGACATGCCCTCTTCCTCTTCTTGTGTCTCAGGACACTGTTCAACAGATAAGTTTACACCTACAGGAAAAGGAACCTTCACCAGTTTACTATACTACATATTAAACCTCTGTAGTATTCTCTCAACATAATTCCTTTGGTTTAACTAGAGCTTCCTCTTTACCCAATCTCATTTAATTTCCATGCCCAAAATATAGTGTTCAGCACCAATATCTTTCATGTCAAATTTGGAGGAAAATTGGGTCTTCAAATCCTAGATAATTTCTTTGTTATTTCCAATCAGCAACATATCATCCACATACAAGACCAAATAAATAGCACGATCACCAATTAATTTAAAATACACAGAATGATCTGCTTTGCTTCTTGTGAAGCCATGTCCCCATGTAAAAGTATCAAATTTCTGATACCACATCCTTGGTGATTTTTTTAACCCATACAAAGACTTTTTTAACCATCATACCAGTTCTTTCTTACCCTTCACTGTAGATCCCCGTGAAGAAATGTTGTCTTCACATCCATCTGTTCTACCTCAAAATCAAAAGCAATAACACTAGATAAAAGTAATCTAATAGAAGCTACCTTGGCAACAAGAGAAAAAATATCACCAAAATCAATTCCTGATATCTGGGAATAACCTTTTGCTACCGATTGAGCTTTTTATTTCTCCACCTTGCCTTCTGCATTCATTTTCTTCTTAAACACCCATTTTCTTCCAATGGGTTTCCTTCCAATCGACAACTCCACCAGATCCAAAGCATCATTTTTGTGAAAAGATTCCATTTCATCAACCATGGCCTCTTTCTAGAGTTTGTCATCCTCTGAATATACTACCTCCCTCACAGTTCTAGGATCATCATCAGTGATAAATAAAGAAAAAATTGAACATAAAGCATATGGACTATACCTTTCTAGCTGCCTTCTTTCTTGAACTAATCTTGTCACAACTGGAGTTTGTGGCTCTTCATCTTCTGATTCCTCTTCTACTGTAGAGTCAGATTCTTCCTCCTTTAGCTCAAACTCTATCTTCTTAGGTTCCTTTGGTAGGACTTCATGTCTAATAACATCTTTCACCTCTCTAAACACCACATCTCGACTATACACAACCTTCATTTTTTTTGGGTTCCAAATCTTATAACCTTTCAAACCATCCTTATACCCAAGAAAGATGCACCTTTCATATTTTCCATTCAACTTGGTTATTTTCTCCTTTGGAACATGAACATATGAATCACAACCAAATACCCTCGAATGTGAAAGAGAGGGTTTATTACTAGTCCATACCTCTTGTGGAGACTTATCCTCCAACGCTAATGAAGGTGATCTATTGACCAGGTAACATGCAGTCTCCACTGCCTCTACCCATAATTCCTTTCCTAAGCTGACACCACTGAGCATGCTTCTTGCCTTTTCCATCAATGTCTTGTTCATTCTTTCTATAACTCCATTTTTCTAAGGTGTGTATGGAGTAGTCTTTTTCCATGCTATACCACACCTTTTACATAACTCGAAAAATTCCTTCTCGCATAACTCTCCACCTTTATATGTCCTTAACACCTTTATTTATTCTCTATCTAGTTTTCCACAAGAGCCTTAAATTCTTTAAACCTAAGACTTCAAATTTCTTCTTGAGGAATATATCCATGTATTCCTTGAGAAGACACCTATAAATGATACATAGTACACAAAATTCCCCAGTGATGGAACTGACATAGGTCCAAACACATCATTGTGCACAAGCTCTAATATTCCTTTCACCCTCTTAGAAGTAGAGGGGAAACTCACTCAATTCTGCTTCCCATATGCATAATGTTCACAGAAATTGAAATCCATAGAGAAATTAGACATATTTGCTCTTCTCTCTAAAGGCCCTTCTCTCTAATATGTCCAAGTCTTTGATGCCATAACATGGTCTTTTCTCTAGAGACCACTAGATTTTATGCTCCACTTTTAGGAACCACAGAACTGTTGCACCCATCAATAACAGTGCTACCCAAAATCTTGTATAGATTTCCAATCCAAACTCCCCGCATCAATACCAATGCTCCCTGAACCATCTTGCAGGTATCTTTCTCAAACATTTTTTTACCCTTGCATCATCCATCTTGCTTACAAAAATCAGATTTTTGGCCAATGCAGGAATATGCAGAACACTTGAAAGTTTTCTAATCCTTCCACCTTGCAAATTTAGCTTGAATTTTCTGCGTTCGATGATTCTAGCCTTCATTTCATCCACTAAGAAGACATCATCAGCATCATATTTCTCATACTCGCAAAACCACTCCTTGTGGGGAGTGAAGTGAAAGGATGTACCTGAGTCAATCAACCATGCCTCATGATCTACATGTGTAATTGAAGAAGTATGTGAGTACACATCCCCATCTTCATCTGAGGTGGTTTTCACATCTATAGAAGGAGCATCATAAGATCCCTTTCCTTTCTTAGGATCTTTAGATCTATAGTCCTTTTTGAAGTGTCCTTCCTTTCCGCATTTCTAGCACACATTTACAGGTTTCCCTAGAGATTTAGATCTCCTTCTAGATTTAGATCTCCCACTCAAGGAATTATTTTTGTTTCGATTTTGGGACTGTCCTTGTATAGAAAAGGCATCACCATTCTAGCCCTCCATATTTTTCTGTCTCATCTCCTCTGACAACAAGGACGAGTGTTGACAAGGTTAATCCTCTCTACAAATAGAGATGATCCCTCTAGCCAAAGGAATGGGTCTAGAAACCGAAGTGACAATCAACGAGACATCTTCCTAGGTTATAATTGAAAAGAAGAACGAAAAAGGTGACCTACCTTGTTATGATGCTATTTTGATTTCATTGAGGGCCTTGAACCGCTTGTGTCACATACTTGTTCATGCTTCTCTCAGTGTTTATGTACTTGCACAAGTGATCAAGAGACAACAAAGCATGCCAAAACCAATAGAAAATACAATAAAAACCTACTTAACTGATCAAGGAATGTCAAGCTAAATAATACATGAACATATATATTTTGGGAATATGAACCAACAGTTGTATATTATTAGGAAATAAAGTGAAGCTTACAACCAAAGCCTTGATGTTGAAAGGCTCTCCTTGAGTGGTAATCCAAGTCCAAGCCAAGAACTCTCCAAACACTCCTTCTCCAAGTCAAATGAATAGACTTAGGCACAATCTCAGCATAAGGGTGAAAATAGACATATACCAACCATTTGGGAATGGGAGAGGATGAGTTTATAGACTAGGAAAGGGAGTTAGGAATTCTCCAAAGATAGGATTAGGCCCTCATCTCAAGGAGGTAGCTCATAGGGATAAGACCAAGAGGCCAAGTTGGGAGGATTCGACCTCATCTGTGAAAAAAAACCTCCAACTCGTCGCTTTGGAAGCTTCTAGATCACAAAGCTTCTCATCCTCTTTGGGAAAATTACCTCTTTGGGATCATCACGGGTATGTAAGAGAATAGAGCGATGCTATCACTGGTCAAGTACAATGCAATAAGCGACCATCGTGGTTTTAATCTTCACAAGAGTGATGACTCTCATTTTAGGGTTTTAAGAGCTATTTCTTCAAGGAAATCTCAATGTATTTTCCAATCAAAGTCTTAGGAGGGATCTGAGGTATATACATGGATGAGTATACTGTATAATGGTCATGTTTAGGGCACTTTAGGGTATGTCATAGGGAAGTGCAGGAGGCGTGACAAAATACTATGTAATAGATTCCCCCTAAAGCATGAAGGCAGAACGAAGAGTGATGGCTGAGATGCTTTAATAGTTATTGCAAGGACGAGGACACACACTGTCAGGAGACCTGCAAATCAAGGATGCATATACATATACATATCTGAGATCAAGACATGAATCTACAACATGGACGCAACCATCCAAATGCAACCATCCAAATGAGAAGGATCATCTATGAGTCTAAGATCCAAGGTATGATCACAACCATCCAATGTAGAAGGGTCATTATAAATGTACAGTCTCACAGTATGGTCACAACCATCCGTATAACAGAAACATGTGTACAATCATGAATAACATATAACTCCATGCAGGTTGAGTCGTATCAGACAAGACTCAGGGTCTTGTGCTCCATCCCAACCCGATCGAAGTATGAATTCTAACATGTGAATAAATGTGTTGAAGTCGAACATGATAGAAAACCGCCTGATTACTGGCGCATGATGTGGACCGTTATCAAGTATGAGAGAAACCACCAATAATGATAATGGCTCTCAAGGTAAAACAATACAATATATGAATATGATAATGAAAGTGAATTTGAACACTCGTGGAATCATGCAATCAAAGGCCAATGATGAAGGCCTATCATTGGATGCGAAGGACTTGCCATTAGGGCATGCAAGCTCTAAGGTACTGAAAGAGAGTTTCTAATTCATCTTCCTGGATAATGAGTTGAAGTCGATAAGAAGTGACCCGTCGAATGAGGGAAATGATGAGTCCCTCATCATCAACATGAAACAAGGAATAAAGTGGAATGAAATGAATGCGATCCAAGGCTATAACAATGGATCAGACAATGTATAGGTAAATAACTGTAGATTGGAATTCTCTTGAACACTGGTGACACGACTCCGGAGTGTGGAAGCATCTGATTCGACGTAGGACTAAAGGTCACGATGAAAAAATGGAATAGTCAAATGAGAGGCAAAAATGGATCACCCAAACTTGGGAGGACAAGTGACTGAGTGAGGATATCCCAAACTTGACACGAGAGTAGAAGGTTTTCATGTTCAAGAGTGACAGGTTGCCTATGCAAAGGATGCTTCATCTTCATTTTCCCCTGCTATTTCTAGCGAATACCCCAATTATTTTTTATCACAAGCTTGAAGGGGATAGCATATGATTTTCATGTAAGTTCATTCTTCGAATGAATCCATCCTAGTAAGTTTTATGAACCCTAGGAAGGAGAAGCTTAGTCTCATCATGGTGATGAGTCTTTGGTCATAAAATTTTAATGAGTCCGATGTAAGAATAACTCGGTATATTTTTCATGTTTAGATTGTTTGAAAAAGAAACAAAAAAGAAAACTCCATCATGTCCCATTTTGTAATTTGTCCCGTGAATCTGAAAAGGAAGAAAACAATATTCGAGAGAACCTCTTGACCATGTCGATCAAGGTGTACCTTTTTGGTAAATAGTTAGTCTCAGCCCGAAAAAGGGGTAAACGTATACTGAGGTGACATCGATTCATTTACTTTAACGAGTTCAAAACAACAAGTACTCCAAAATCTTTTTAGTTTTTGAGAGTCAAAAAAGAGCTCAAAGATGACTCCATGGGGGTTCCTTTTTCATTTATTTAAATGAGTCCAAAAAAGAGATAAAATAAAAATCACAAGAATTAGTCAATAATTATCACCGTTCACTTGAAGGTACCTGTAACTGCACAAGAAACACACCCATCACTGATATCGAGAGAAAATATTAAAATATTATGAATATATTGACAAAAATGACTTGCAAAACTTATAAATAGCCAAAGTAATTTTATTTTTTTACCATTTTACCATAGGAAGCTATGAAAGTTCATTTGTGCCATAATTCTCTTGATTTTCAAGTGGCCAATATGGGAGATCCGGAGTGCCATTTCATGAACCCTCTGCAATAGGTAAGAGAACCATCCCTGCTCTTGCATTTATCACTTTTTATGCATTTTAAATGGTAATTTTTATGCTATAAGGGAGGATTTTTAATTTTTAGGGTAGTGGTGATCATTGTGGGTATGGTCATTAGACCTGTGATGATCATACTAGACACCAAAGGCTCATGTGATGACATTGCTCTGTTTGTAAAAACAGGCACGATGGCGTCGAGGCAGATTTTTTGGAAGCAAAACCCTCTTTTCAAGAAAAAAATTATGATTTTAATCCATGAAAAAAGCATTAATTGGTGTTAAATGATGTTTTGCAGGAGATCATGGTTCTAGAATGGAAGGAAAGAGGACATGAGGCCGAATACCATCAAGCAACTCATAATCTTGAATGCATAAATGCTCTGAGGAATTGTGGGTTGCTAAAGTTGTTCAGGACCATAGGATTAAGGGCTCAGATAGAATTGTTGCCCTATTTGATCAGTCTCTAGGATGTAGATCGAGAGATCTTCATCATAAAAGGCCAAGAACTAGAACTGGAGGAGATGGATATCTACTTCATTACAAGATTCTACCGATGAGGGGAAGCAATCCAACTCTTTGTATCTCACAAAGGAGGTGAAAGTACAAGGACTCTAATCCAGTGGCATTGTCTTGGAAGAGAAATGACCAATGGAGGGAAGGTGAAGATAGTGAAAATCACCAACAACCTTCCCTTGAGAACAATCTTGTTCACTATGGCACTTGTATCTGGCATGTAAGCCTTGCATGAGGCTTCAAAATCCCAGTTCCAGTATGCTATCGCATATTTGACCCCCACCATATTTAACTGGTGTGGAGGCCTCTTAGAAAATATGAAAAGACAACTGACCAAGAGAAAGCATGGACACCTGAAGCAATTTGGGTTTGGTTCAATACTGATGACCTTCTTTTTAGAGAGAGTTCCCTTATTCTGGTATCAGTGGGCAGAGGTACCAGATCCTGCCCCCCCAAGATCTGAGACTCGTGAGATGGAGTCAACTCATGCCTCGAGGAGGAATGGGTCATCATATGCATTACCCACCACAAATTTTCTCTTGGCTAAAATGTCAGCTGCTCGTGGTAGACAACTATGCTTATGTTGGCACGAATTTCAGGTGGGATCCAGATCTACCTCTACCACTAGGAGAACAATGGACCGATGTAGGTAAAAACTTGTTTTTTGGATTCTTTCAAGTTTTATGATTTTTTTGTGAAAGTGTAAACTCAGACTCAACTTGTGATAAATGTGCAGATGTGGGACCAGAGAGACCACTTGGAATGTCGCCAATAGAATGACAAGTTTCTCATTAGATAGTGGGCACAAACAATGAAGAAGCGGTAGACCCCTTAGTTGAGATGGAGCACAACTTGGAGGCGATAACTTGAGGAGTCCCAGAATATGCCACTATTGATGATGTTCCACTACATTGGTAGAGACACACAGTGGGGGTATCTGCGAGATTGCGTCGGTCATTAGGATGAGTAATCAAAGCGATCTCGTGTTATCATGAGCACCGTGCAGACTAATAGCCTTTCTAGCTCTTTTACACATTTGTAGGCTTTTGAAATCCAAGTGTTTGAGAACACTCTATTTTTTGATATTTTGATGTAACCACTCCAATAGACTATATATATATATATATATATATATTTGTTGTGTGTGTGTGTGTTTGTGTGTGCATGTTTTACTTCTACTTATGTATACATAATATGATCAGTTTATAAACAGTTTTATAAATGACACAAATGCCTATCAATAACAAAGTTTGCTAATGCATCTGTTAATGTATTAAATTGTGTGGGATATATATATATATATATATATATATATATATATAATATATTATATATTATATTATATATATATATATATATATATATATATATAGAATATATATATATCCGTGTGTGTGCGTGTGTGTGCATGTTTTACTTCTACTTATGTGTCCATAATATGATTAGTTTTATAAATGACACAAATGCCTATCAAGAACAAAGTTTGCTAATGCATCTGTTAATGTATTTAAATTACATGGAATATGTTGATATGTGATGAATCAAAATTTATTTCCAGTAATCTAACATGTAGATACATATGCAATATTTGTGGATTTATCACTGAGTAATGATTGTTTAACTGTAACACAACGAGCTGGGAATCCAACCTGACAATTAAATCCATAATGCCAAGAGTGACTGCTTCTGACAAGAGTTCAATGACTGCACTGTATGCAACAATATTATTTGTTGTTCGACCAATGCAAATACCTTGTAAGTTAATCAACTCACCATTAGGGTCACAAAGTACCCATGCTGTGGAAGACATGTTCCGTGTCCTACGACAAGAACCATCAACAAAACCAACATAATGGGTTGACGAAATATGCAAACCGAGTGGAACACAAAGTAAGTAGAAAAACACGTCTGTAAAGCAAACAAACACACCAAAACTCAAAAAATGCACACTAATGAATTAACACACTAATGTACAAAATTCATTACACGAATTTCACGCATAATACTTCTTCAAATACAACCCATTGCAAGGTTGTGACAATGCATTTCCCTCATGATCACATAGCTCCTAGGCACCTTTTTGTAAGACACATTTAACGATGTAGGACCCATGCCACATGGGTTCGAACTTTCCTGCTCCCAATTTATCATTGGCTTGATCATAAATAAGGACCAAGTCGCCTTCAATAAAAGTGTAGGGATAAATGGTTTGGTCAAAATGAGCTTTGACACATTTCTTTTGAGCTTCGATGACCATCACACCAATGTGACGAGTCTCGTCAAACCTCTCAAGATACAATAGTTGTTCCTCTTCATGTGAAGTATCTGGAAGAAGTTTAATAGCTAATTTAAGCAAAGGGATTTCACATTCGATTGGAAGAGTTGCCTCTAAACCATACACCAATTGGAATGGAGTGAATCCAATGGCCGTCTTGGCAGAAGTTCTATAAGTCCAAAGAGCTGAGAATAGCATAAAATTCCAATCTCTTTTGTGCTTCCCAATAGTATGTTGAAGCATAGTAATAAAAAATTTATTAATTGCCTTAACTTGGCCATTGGCCTGTGGATAATAAGGAGTTGAGCTATCATGATGAAAGACCAACTGAGTAGTCAGCTTTGCCATCATGTGCTGACAAAAATGTGATCCGTGGTCAGTCACAATGGCTTGAGGAACACCAAAACGTGCTACGATGCGGTTAAAAAGGAACTGAGCAGCAGTAATATCGTCAACATTGTATGTAGGCATTGCCTCGACCCATTTAGTAAAATAGTCGATGACGACGATGATATAACCATGCCCCTTGGCCGAGTGAGGGTTACAGAGAAAGTTAGCCTTTCCTTGTAGGCTCTGCAATTGCAACAATGAGGTAAGGGGAGGGGTAAGTTAACAATGGCCTCAACTTTTAAAGGATTGATTCTGATACCTTCACGGGACACCACAAAACCCAAGATTTGGCCATACTCAACACAAAACACACACTTGTGTGGATTGAGATGAATGTTGTAATGCTGACATCACAAAAAGATAGATCTTAAGTGATTCGGATGGTCATGACGCTTAGCAGAATGAGCTGGTAAGTCATCAAGGTAAGGTTGAACAATGTGTTGAATGTCGTGAAATGCATAAGAAATTTCTCTTTGTAAGGTAGTGCCAACATTATTTAAACCGAAAGGAAGCTTTTTATAAGAAAAAGTGCCACAAGGACAGGTAAAGGTGGTTCTATGTTATGAAACCATCTCAAGAAAAAGATAGAAAAGATAGATCAATGCCTTAGAATTCAGCTTCTTCGAGGGGGAAACCTCCTTTACATTACATAAATGAAAAATTCTTGGATGATTCAAATGATAAAACCTCCTTTCTATATATAGGAGTCTAAAGAGTCACAATATAACCCAGCCGACCTAACAATAATAATATAAAGCCACAAAAATAACAATAGAGGGATTCTATGGGGCATAGTAATAACAATACGGGGACAATAGGGGCACAACAATATTAAGAAGGGATACAACTAAAATATTAATGGGGTAATCACTAGTATTATAGGGACCCAACATTTTATGTTGATTAGCAAGTGAAATGTTGATCTGGTTGTAGCCAGAAAAACTATCCATGAATAAGAAAATCTCACTCCTAATGTATTCGTTGATGATCTGATCGATAAAAGGAGTTGGATAATTGTCCTTGGGACATGTGCAATTGATATCATGATAATCAACACAGACACGGACTGTGCCCTACTTTTTGGCAACAGGGACAATGTTTGACACCCAATCTATCAATGGAATAGGATAAATAAAACTCGTGTTTAAAAGCTTCTCCGCTTCTTCTTTGATAGCAGTAGCCTTTCGAGGGTGCACAGGGTGAAGCCGTTGGAAAATAGGCTTAGCACCAGGATAAGTAGCAATCTCATGCACCACTATTGCTGGATCAATACCAGGCATTTCCTCGTATGACCATGTGAATACGTTTCAAAATTCTTTAAAAAGTTGAGTGTAAACCTTGATCTCATTTGGAGAACATGAAACCCAAATATGAATGTTCTCGACAATTCCAGGTTTAATGGAAATGTCAAGAGGCATAGTAGCAATGATGTTTCCCAAGTTACCCTCCGACAGGACTTCATGGACCAGGGCAGATGTCAAAAGTGGAAATGTTGGGAAATGAGAAAAAATGCGTCAAGACACAAAGGCATCTCATCGAGGCTGGGAAGAAATGAAGAACGATGATGGAGACTGTTCTAAGGAGTTTTGTTCCAGAGACATGAAATCAACAATACTCTCCTTGGTGGGGAATGTCTCGTTCAAAGGATCTGGAGAATCCCAAGAACCAAGCCAAGGAGATGGGACATAAGTGTCCAGGTTCATACTAAAAACATCATAACTTTCTAAAGCGACCATCGAAACCAAGACAATTTCTTGATAAATTTGCTCCAATGGACTTAAGGGCATTAGAATCGCTAAAGGAATCAATTTGACCTAGGGTAGGGATAATCCAAGGATCTGTAGAAACCGAGATCATATTGATTGAGTTAACATGCGGAGGTGGGAGAGTAAAAGTACCCATTAAAGCACAGTCTTTGAAGAGTCTTGCCCCCACACTCTCATAAGGAACCTCAATATTTCCCATGGAAGGGACCTTGTCATTGGATGAACCAGAAGAAAAGAAAGATAGTTGATCAACGGTGACAATTTTTCCTTCGTGAGGAAAAAAAGCACCCGGAACAAAGAAGAAACCAAAAAAAACATAGTGTGGGTCCAGCTTCGCTCGAGAAGAAGGTTGTAGTTGAGATTTGCATCCACAACTTCTAATTCTAATTCAACAGTCTTGCCTTCTAATGTAATCGACAAGTTTGTGAGAATACCATATGGATGTGAGTCTTTGCCATCAAAGTCTTCCAAGGTGTTTGGGGACTAGTTAAGAGAAGGAGAGCTAATGGCCTTCCAACACGAAACATACATGATGTAGGTAGAAGAACCTTCATCAATAATAGTTCGACGGATCATCTTTCCTTTGATAAGAACTTGTATCAAAAAAGCAATCTAATGAGGAAGATGAGGCACATGATTTTCAAGATCAAAGGTAATAAAACTCGAATCAGAAGGATCAATAACACCTATAGCAGACAACAGTGACTTCCGCTGTGTTGGATAGGTTTGGAGAACCTCCAAGGCATACATTGTCGAAGGACAGATAAAGGCGGTTTTATGTTGATCAACAGGTGAAATGTGGATCTGGTTGTAGCCAGAAAAATCATCTATGAACAAGAAAATCTCACTCCCAACAGATTCGTCGATGATTTTATTGATAAAAGGAGTGGGATAATTGTCCTTGGGACATGCGTGATTGATATCACGATAATCAACATAGGCACAGATTGTGCCCTTGTTTTTGGCAACAGAGACAATTTTGGACACCCAATCTGTCAATGGAACATGATAAATAAAACTCGCGTTTAAAAGCTTCTCCACTTCTGCTTTGATAGAAACAACTTTTTGAGGGTGCACGGGGTGAAGCCGTTGTCAAATAAGCTTAGCACCAGGATAAGTAGGAATCTCATGCACCACTATTGTTGGATCAATACGAGGCATTTCCTCGTATGACCATGCGAATACATCTCGAAATTCTTTAAAAAGTTGAGTGTAAACCTTGATCTTATCTGGAGAACAAGAAACCCCAATATGAATGTTCTCGACAATTCCAGGTTTAATGGAAATGTCAAGAGGCATAGTAGCAGTGATGTTTCCCAAGTTACCCTTCGACAAGACTTCATGCACTAGGAAAGGCATCTGAAGTGAAAAGGTTGGGTAATGAGAAACAAACGCGTCAAGACATGAAGGCATCTCACCGAGGTTGGGAAGAAATGAAGAACGATGATGGAGACTGTTCCAAGGAGTTTCATCCAGAGACATGACCTCAATGATACTCTCGTCAGTGGGGAATGTATCGTTCAAAGGATCCAGAGAATCCCAAGAACCAAGCCAGCTGGGAGATGGGACATAAGTATCCAGGTTCATACTGAAAATATCATGACTTTCTGAAGCGGCCATCGAAGCCAAGACAATTTCTTGATAAATTTTCTCCAATGGTCTTAAAGGCAAAGAATCGCCAAAATAATTAATTTGATCTAGGGTAGGGATAATCCAAGGCTCCGTAGAAACTGAGATCATATTGATTGAGTTGACATGCGAAGGTGGAAGAGTAAAATTACCCATTAAAGCAGAGCATTTGAAGACACCTGCCCCCACACTCTCATAAGGAACCTCAATACTTCCCACATAAGGTACGTTGCCATTGGATGAACCAGAAGAAAAGAGAGATAGTTGATCAATGGCTACAATTTTTCCTTCGTGAGGAAAACGAAGCACCTGAAACAAATAAGAAACCACGCAAAACATAGTGTGGGTCCAGCTTCACCCGAGAAGAAGGTTGTAGTTGAGATTCACATCTACAACTTCTACTTCTAATTCAACAGTATTGCCTTCTAATGTAATCGACAAGTTTGTGAGAATACTGTATGGACATGAGCCTCTGCCATCAAAGGATTCCAAGGCGTTTGGGGACTGGTTAAGAGAAGGAGAGACAATGGCCTTCCAATACGAAACATACATGATTCAAGTAGAAGCACCTTCATCAATAACAGCCCGATGGATCGTATTTCCTTTTATAAGACCTTGTATCAAAAAATAAATCTGATGAGGAAGACGAGGCACATGATTTTCAAGATCAAAGGTGATGAGACTCAAATTGGAGGATCAATAGCACCTATAGAAGACAACAGTGACTTCCACTACGTTGGACAGGTTTGGAGAACCTCCAAGGTAGACATCACCGAAGGTGCCTGAGTTAAATCCTCAACAATATTATAATGCCGCACATCTCTATCATTTGGATTATAAGATGATTTCCGAAGTACCCTCTTGGGAGGTGGTTGGATTATAGACTCACTGTTAGGGAACTCAATATGTAGTGGACCAGAACTAGACAGAGTAAAAGTAGAAGGTATATCGGTGACTTCTTTCTCCACCCTCTGCTTATGCGTGGTTTGATAGTCCTTTGTTTGAGTAGCAATCGAAATGGGTGATGAACCTTGCATCATGAAAACCTGGGAACTAGAGAAGGTAGAGGACTTCAGTTGGTCTACCAACTACATCTGTTGGGATGGAAAAGTTTCTTTTACAAAAACTAGAGTCCCTTTCAACAAGCGGTTAAGTTCAGAATGTCGGGGGACAATCCTTGGTGTAATGATATTCCTCACAAATGAGGCAAGGATATTTCAGCTTTCTCTTAGAAGCATCATTAGCAGATGATTTAGGTGGGTCCTGTTTTGGGGCATCAACTTTGGCTTTGCCTTTGCCCTTTTAATTACCTTTAGAGGCCTTATCTATTGTGGTAGACTGAATAGCATGTACCTCAGATGTTTTACCAGGACTGGATGAATTCTTCGAAGGATTATTGGAACCAGTGCTTGAAACATATTTATGCCTCAAAGAATCTTTCGTGGAAGTCTGAGACACAGAACCAATCACACAGTCCACAGGTGGTACATCAGGAGACTTTGATATTGTCAGATCCGAATATGGTCTCAGAGCATCAGGAAACATCCATACATTGTGCCAGATTGAGAGTAGACTAAGTGTTGATAGTGAGAACAGACAATAGCTTGCTCTTCAGTAACACATCCACCCATAGCTATATCCTTAGCAATCTTGCTAACGAATGATTTTGTGAACCATTCCGTCAACAACTCATCAACAATCTCAAATTTGATGAGGCGATGCTGACGTCTCCATTCATGGATATGATTAGAAATGTTGGTCGTGGTGTATTTCTTAAGGGAAACGAGCAAATGAGTTCTAGTTTCATATCGAACTGGAAATTGGAAGTGGGTGAGAAAGGCCATAGCTAGAGAGTTGAAGTTAGCATAGGTACCTTGAGGCAACTCGATATACCATTTTGCGGCAGCACTTGTGAGGGTTCTCTGAAAGAGGCGAAGATAGATAAAATCATCGACATATGAATTGGAGGAGCACCATAGGTGATATGGCATCCATGGGCTTGCGGGTCTTCCTTATCCTTTCCTTTGAATTTGGGGTAATCACTTGGAATTTTAGTTTAAACTTGAGTCCAGTAAGGTGAATGAAGAATGGGATCATTCGTGAGCCTCGAGACATCGGGCAGCTCCAACATTGCCAAGAAAGGAAATTGCATGTTAAACGGCATATAGGGTCTTTGAGGAGACCCAAACTGCGGGTTCCATCCTTTCTGGTAAGGATTTTGCCCCCATAGTGGAGGATTTTGTCCATACGAGACCTGATTTTGTCCCCACTGAGGGTTACCTTGACCATAAGGTGGATTGGGTCTAGGGCAAGTTTGATATTGTCCTACCAAAGGCCATTGATAAGCATTGTACACAACATACGGGTTATAAGGTTGTTGAACTTGTTGACCTTGGACAAAAGGAGATTGACCCTACTGTTGCAGGGGTTGACCTTGTGCTTGCAAGGGCTGACCTTGTGGATATACATATTGAGCTTGTTGCAGAGGTTGAATTTGTTACTGTAAAGGTTTTCCTTGCGAGTACAAAGGTTGGGTAGACTACTGAACAAAATGAGTTTGTGGCTGTAAAGGTTGTTGAGATAGTGGCAAAGGTTTCCCCTGCTGCTGTAACAGTTTCCCTTACTGTTGCAAAGGTTTCCATTGTTGTTGCAAAGGTTTCCCTTGCTGCTGCAAAGGTTGTCCTTATTGCTGCAAGGGCTGCTGGGCAGTGCTTTGGGATATGCCTTGCAGGTATTGATAATTCCCAAATTGAATCTGACCATATCCACCAGAAATAGTGGATTGAACAGGCTAGACATAAACTCCTACTTTAGGAATGTAAGACGAATTAACCAAGGCTTGTGGACCATATGGGACATAAGCCTATTGAAGTGGAATATGAGCTATATAAGGCTACTGATATTGGATGTTATTTGACTTGGATGGACCAACAGGGTTAGGAATGCCACCATAATAAGGTTGATTAACTCCAACCATGTGAGTTTGTAATCCACTCACATTGGTTTCATCAGACATAAGAGGAGTGTTCAGACCTTGCCCCCCAAGCGGTGTCACATTATGTCCATTGGATGGAGGGGTATAATAATTGACTAAAACCTAACCTAAAATAGTTGGTTGTACCGAAAGTGTCGGTTGAAATGATGAGGTAAGCTATGACAGAATCATAGGTTGAATAGGAACTGAGGTGATAGCAGTTTGTATAGAAGTTCAAGAGGGCATGTTTGGAATGATTTGACCTAATGTAGGCATGGCATTAGATGAAAAAATAGGATTTTGATATAATGATGAAGCATTGGGCATTCCTGAAACCAATTGCACTAAGGTGGTATAACCATGTGGAAGCAAAGGTCCACTGGATTCAGGGAACATGCAATATGGGGTTCTTCCTACAAAAGGAAAACCTTCAGGAGGAAATTCATAGTCTTGCTCCTCATGCACCTGAGGAGTGTGAGTTGCGGAAACTTCCAGAGGACCCTGAGGAGAGTTTGGTATTTCACCCTCTGAATCCATATATGGAAACAAATGCTGACGAGGAATCTAAGATATGCAAGGAGATAACTCCAAAGGAATACCAGGCTGATCATATGGATTGTAAGGATGTTGAGGAGATATCATGATAGAATTGAATAGTGGATTCGACGTATGAATAACAAGCCTCTGCAGAATCTCAGGAGTCTGTGGATTCTCAGGGGTCTGAATAAGATTATTAGGGATATCAAGATCATATTCTTGAGGTGACCAAGAATCTGATGGAGGTGGACAAGAATATAGAGGTTGGATACTTGGAACAATCCCAAGTTCAAAACCTTGATCTTCAAGTGACTAAGGAAGATCCAGATGAACTCCTTTGGAGGAATCTTTAGTTTTAGACAATAAAGGGGAACTGTGAGATGAACTCAATGGTTAAACCATGATGACTTCCTCTCAAGCACATAAAAAGAAAGGAGATTCGTTGAGGGCTTATTAATCTTTAAATAAATAAGGAATTACTCAATATGGGTCCAAGAAGCAACTGCTTGGGTTCGACATGTTGATAGTTGGTAGTTATTTTTAGAAACAAAAATTTTGCCTTTTCATCTTTTAAGAGTCGAGAAAAGGACGAAAAGGTGACTCTAGTCACTTTCGATGGTTTAGCGAGCTTGAAAGGACAAGTTGCTCAATGATCTTTTCAAATTTAAAGAGTTAGAAAATATTGAAATACTACTTAGATGGCTCTAGGTAAAAGGAGTACCAGTTAACTGTGAACTGCAATATACACCTCAGCAAATAAATTTACCAAGGACTTGACATACGTGTAGGAAATCTCCTTGAATGCTATGTTTGGTGCATCATGTTTACAGGGCGGTAGACTCAGATTCCTATGGATAAAGCTTTGAAACCTATGGGGGTCTCCCTTTATATACGTGATGGTACAGCGAGCACAAGTCTATGCTAGCGTTGTCTAATGTCGAAGCGAACAACAAGTGCTAAGTTTTAAAGATGTCAGAACATGTCTCTAGCCTAGACCACTAAGTATTAACGTTAATGTTTCAAACGCTCCTTAAATTAATTGATAAATTTTAAAGTTGATCTTGGAATTATGTTTCGATGTCAAGGCCTTAACGATGTTACCTGTTCCTAAAACACAACTACATGACAAAATGAAATCCTTCAATTCGATGAAAGCTATCTATGTAAGGAAGAAGATCATCCAAATCATGCATCAAACAAGCAAACATGCATCTATGACAATTTCCAGTGCTAAATGCAAAACATGAAATCTAATCTTTCACTTCACAACGGATGCAATGCCCAAAAACGATTTTAAAGTAAACTACCTTAAAGTGCAATGATGATTCTTTTCTTTTTTCACTTTAGTGCAATCAATGTAATCTAGTAAAAGAGAATGCAAGCAAGCCAACAAACATGAAAATCAATTTCAAACTAATGATTTGAATGCAACAAAAAATGCTTCGAAAACTATGAAAATATAAACACTTTCACTTTCGCTTTTCGAAACACAAACTCAAAGCAAACACTTCCTTTTGGTTCAAATAAGACAATCAATTTGTAATCTATTTCTTGTCAAATGAAACTTAAGCTACTTTCACAATATCTACTCAATCTGACACTAATGAAACCAACTTAAGACACAAGAACCAAAAGTGATTTGCAAAGGATGACCAATCACACAAAAGACGCTTTAACACAGGTAAATGATCTATGATGAGGAGATCAACGAGTGGATGAAGGATGACCTAGAATACCTAGAAACCCTAAAAGGCTAACCAAACTTCAAACAAACTTAAACCAAGTTAAAAGGCGATTGAAATCATACAACAAAAGAGTCAACTAAAATCACATTGGTAAATCACTGGGAGAAGGCAAAAAGAACTGAAAACAAGAAGTCAAACACTAAATTTCTTTAACTTCTACAAGCATCTCACATGTGAAGAGAAAAGCAATGATCATCACTGCCATAATCAACAGAGCCATGATACCATCATGACTGTCAGGGCTAAAAACGCGATGGGTGAGAAAATAGAAGAAAAAATACAAAATCTTCAAGAATAGCTCAAATCAACAACCTTCAAGCATCTACCATGTAACACCCTCCAGGGTAAATGTGCATATAAACAACATAATAGGAACATAAATACAATAAACATATCAACCATCAAAATCCATATATATATCAGTACAGTTTCACATGAAAATCAAGGGAATGAATTTTTCATTAATAAATAAATGAACCAATCGGTGATGGGAATATCATGTTCCACCCGACGATAGATTGGCTGAGCTAAGTCTCTCTTTAGCCAATCACCCCCGTGCCATATTCCAAGCATGAATGTGGGACTCATAGAACACATAAAAAAAAACACCAATCAATATAGATGCCACTGGAGTTCTCTGCCTACACCATGAGGAATTTTGTGCATCCACAGTCTGATCCAGGGATCACTAGGCCCTACATCGAGACATACTCTCCAGGATTTACAGTGAATTCCATCCTGGAATCACTAGGCTCAATGGAGATCAAATCCACCTCTTGGCTTTACTGTATATCCTGCTGTTCACTGGAAAGGATTCCTAGGCCCACGAAGAACACACTCTGGCTTTACCGCAACCCACAGTCCGGTTCAAGGGTTACTACGCCAGTCGCTTTGTGCATCCTTAGTTTGGTTCAGGGACCACTACCACCATGTGTTTTTCAATTCGGAGATCTGCCCCGCTCAGCTTCAAATCCAATCTGGCCATCCCCCACCAAACGCATGAGAGAACCCATCTCATCAAAGCTATCAGGAAATGGCAAGGCTATGATGAAAATATTTTCACACTTGGAAAAACCCATGCCATGGTGGAAAAGAAACACATGCAATCCCATGCATTCCAAATCTAGCAAGGAAATTACACATGCAATCTCATGCTTGCCAAATATAGCAAGGAAATTACACGTGAAAGTTGATACCTGCAATGAAGCCTATTGTAGCTGCTTGATCCTGGCTTTCCCTGCTTGATCCTTGCTTCCTCTTCCCTTTCTTGCTTCAATGCCAAAGTGCTCCAAGAAAAATCTAAGTATCCAAGAGTATGAGAGAGGGAGAATAATGAGAGAGCTCCAAAGCTAAACTGACCAAGTCTCGGCCACTGATCCTCATAAGCCTTTTTATTATTAAGGCCTCTTTTCTTCATTTTCCTTTATTTTCCTTCAATTTCCTCCTCACATGCAACCTATTACCTTTCACCTCATTTTTCTCTAATTTTCATTATTTTCCTTCATTTTCCTCCTCACATGCAACTTGTGACCTTTCACTGCCTTTTTCTCTTAATTTCTATTATTTTCATAAATAAATGTGCCAAAATACCTTTTTGCTTCTTTAATGCCTTAACCTTAGCCTTTGCCAATTTTCTTAGCCCTAAACAACCAAATGAACACCCCCTAGGATGTCTTTCCCACCATTCAACTTGGAATACGTGTACCATCATCCGTGGTATTTATATATTTTTACATGGAATTTTCACCAGGATGTTACAAAACCTTCCCCCTTGGGGGAACACTGTCCTCGGTGTTCAATGACACCTATAACCAACATGACTACTGAAAACAAAACATGTTGCCCATGGAGCTTTATAACATAGATCATTGTAGTATTTATAATTAATGACCTGCTCAAAAGCAAAACATCATGACAACATGACCAGATAAAAACCATACCACATGTTGGAGCTTTATAACAAAACTCATTACTATATTTACAATAACCACATATACACATATGTACATCTGCTAAACCAGTGAATAAGACAATATGAAACCCATATATATAACAAGGGAATCCAAAGGCTCATAGCTCTACCCTCAAAGGAATAATAGGATCCACCTCCTTCCCAGGAAGTCCAGAATCCACTACAAAGTCAAATCTACGTCCAATGTCTAGCGTTATAATCCGCGCCACTTGTCCTCTCAGCGAACAATTACTGGTTCATTGTTCCAGGGTGCACTCCCAATGTGCATCTGATTCCATATGGCAATGCTAATGACCAAAACAAATCGATCCATGACCTTCCCTTCTCTGCTACACAGTCCCTCGGGAATTCGGTCACCTCTTTCGTGCAGTCACTCACCTTCCAAGTTCCGTTGGCACCCCCATCCTGGGTAGTCCATCCCTTGGCAAGGCTTCCTCACATTGAAAGATACAAAAACCAAGGCATATACCCACCTCAACACATCATACCAGTCATAACATGCTCATGGAAATCAATGGACACTATTGGGTACCAATGTTCCACAATGGCCCTCCTCCTGAATATTTTACTAGCATGCTGCTGCATGTTCTAATTTCTTTTGTTATTGCTGCCAATTCTTGTAGTCAATTTCAACCACCCAACTGGGTATTTCATTTATTCCTATACCAAGCACATAACTTCCATTAGATTTAAAATAAATTGAAATAAATTCACATCATACCTCATTGGTAGCTCGTCAATAAGGTACATTTGCAATCCTGTTCGCTTCCTGTCACAACAAGTCAAACTAGTACACTTGACCAAATCAACATATATAAAGATATCACATTAGGTTAGCTCAAAACACAACCATCATAGATCAAAATCATAAATCACATGTGACCATCATAAACCAGAATCATAGATCATAAACCAGAATCATAGATCATAAATCAGAATCATAGATCATAAACCAGAATCATAATTCACATGTAATAATCATATACCAGAATCATAAGTCACATGCATAATAAAATTGAAATAAAATGCTGATACTTAGCCTTTCATCAATCCTTAGCTTCTACCTTTGTCTTTATTCCATACACACTTTGGCTCGGTTTCTACACCCGACAAACACCCAATGCCTTCTCCTCAACCATGTGCATAGACACATAGTGTGCGTCAAACACATACAACCACACATGCCATACAACACCATGCAACATATGCACCTATACCTGACATAAAACACATACACATACACCCAGTGTACAACACAGTGCATCATCTATACCTGATGTGCAATACCACCTAATACATGTAACTACACAAAGTACAACACAACGAGTACGCAAGCCACAATACCATGACTACATGATGCACATACATAATATCTCATGCCCATAACACAACATCAACGATAGGCACACAATACCACACGTACACCAATACCATACATACAACATGTACACAGTACCACCGGTACATCACACCACCTGCACAACGTGTGCACAACATCACATATACACGGCGCCACCTGCACAACATGTACACAATGCCACATGTACACCACACCAATTGTACAACACATACACAACACCACATATACACAGTACCACATGCACGACATGTACGCGACACCACATGTACAGAGCACCACATGCAAGACATGTACATAACACCACATGCACACAACGCTACTTGTACAATATGTACATAGCACCACATGCACATGACACCTATTGTACAATCATGCACACCACACCATATGTACATGGTACCAATGTACCACATGCATGCAACACCGCTTGTACATAGCACTGCATATCCAACACGTACATAACATCATCTGTACACAACACTGCATATCTGATGTGCGCATAACACCATATGCACACAACACCACATATCCATCATGCACACAGTACAATATGTACAGAATACCACATATCCAACATGTACAAAACACCATTTATATCCAGTATTGAATATGTAACATTCATACAACACTATTTGTACCATCTTGTCCATAACATTGCATAATGAACATGTACACACACTATATATACACAACACTGCATGTGCATACATCATATATGAAACATGTACAACATATATAGTATATGCACAATAGTATTACTGAACATCCAAAACCATACTGTCCTTACCAAGAAACCTTGCTTCTCGTGTCTTATCCATGCTTGTCCCTAGCATGTTACATACTACACTGCCTTCACTTTGTTGATGTATCCTTCAACATTACCTGTTATAACATAGACATAGGCATAATAAAAGTATACAATATCAAATAATATCCACATGATACTGACCTCGTATATTTGTCATGACTACTCTTCCCAATTGATTCCTCGTAAGACCAGGAACCTCTTCATGTTGTTCTCCTGCATAAGCAATCATTCCTCCACAAGAATGATCCTTGACAACACTGTAGTAACATAGATACATGGATACATACATACATATATAAACATTAGTATAAAACAATCATGATCCTATTAGACAATGACATTCATACATATATATTTTGTATACATATATAAACAACACAAAATGATGATCATAACAAAATTGTCAGATAACATAAGGTCAAGGTTAAGAGAACTTCCTTTATTCATGCATGACATGCATGATATTGAGAACAAAAATTCCCAACATATACATGGAATATGACAACTCATATCCATTTACTCTACCTTTTCTAGTTACCTTTCTCATGTCTGTACTGCCATGATCCCTTTACCACAATGAACCCAACCAGTCCAAACGACTGTTGTATTCTTACCTTTCGCTGCGCTTACTCATACACCAAGCTCCATATAAGTCTTACATCACCTATTGGGTACCACATAGCTCTCCTTGAGCTACAATAACCTTCCTCTTTCCCAACCAATTCCCAAGACTCAAAATGTAAAAGGAAAGACAAGAAACAAACAAGAAGAAGACCATAAAAACCAATAACAACATGACTTCGCAAACAAAGTGGTATGGCCATACACTAGACATAAACAAAGCCACAAAGCAAGCTCAACAATTCATAAATGACCAAAAGCACAAGACTAAAAACAAACACCATGACTCAATCCCCATGGTTCCCAGGGAAAGCTCAACCCGAGCCTTCTTCAAGATTTCATGGAAACCTCTCTTTCCATGCAACTCCCTACATCATGCTCACACATGTCAACCACATGTTCCAAATATCAAGACAATCATATTGAAATCAACTTTTACAAACAATCATGTCATAATCCATAGTCATTAGACATAATGCTGCAACTATAAACTACATTCAAGTACAGATCAACTGTCTCAACACATACATGTTAGTACAATCATCTTAAAACAAAATCATTTGAACACATACTCATATTAAGCAATTCATCAATCATTCAACCACTTGCAAACATACCATGTTATATAAATCAATTAGATGACATAATAGGCACCAAACAATCAAATACCAAATAAACGACATAATCAACTATGAAACACCAAGTATAATGCATAAGCGAACTCACACCTTAGTGTACCTCAGGGGAGGCTATCTTGTCTACATAATCAATCTAGTTAGCGAGATATAACTTTACAACATTTCAACATAAATCATGAAATCCATGACACTAACTAAGTAACATGTTCATATTACAAGCTCATAAGCATGTGTCATTCATGCATAATAATCACATATGTATGATCAGTCTAGATTAGTATGACACCATATCACAAATATGTCAGCTCATACCTGAGTATCGCAACCATAACCATCTGCATAGGTCAAACTAGGTTAACACAATACATCTAACATCAAGATCTTCAAGGCAATGAACATAACCATCACGCATATGACCAATCCAAGTTATAACATCAATATCTCAATGAAATAACCCTAATCATCAAGTTAATAACATATAACAACAATAAGCTATATGTCATTCTCATCAACAACATAAAATTGAATCATCAAGCAAACTATCATATAACATTCAACAAGTTAACCTATAACATACTCATCAACAACATATAGCATAATCATCATTTTATATAACATAAAACAACAATAATAATGCATACAACTACATGCTACTATCATTCTTGACTATCTGACACATGTGCATATAACCACATTAATCATCTAACATCTATCATGAATGTAACCATAACATCAAAAAACATGTATATAAACCTAATGCATATAAAAATACTTAACTTACATACCTGCATACCGAACACAACACCTGTATGAAGATCTACTCTTACCCCAAAGTCCTATGCTGCAACCTCATTATGATGATCTGCTTCTCCTGTTCTATCTCAGACAACACATTAGCATTATAACATCCAATAGCACCATGATGACCTAAATTGCATACCATGACTTCACAAGTCATGTTTGACCTACCATACATGCATAATCATAGCCATGACCATACATGCATAACAACAACCATTACTCCATTGTACACATTGCCACATGCAACCAACAATATGCATAAGCAATGCCAAATCAACTACACCTAAGCATAAATGCATGTAGTTGAACATAAGAGATCAATTCTTGTAATCAACCTACAAGACTGATACATGTAATCAAAATATTAAAAAACATAACCTATCATACAAGGATGTAAGTAGGTATCATGAAATCAACATGTAAGCGACATATAATTCATACACAGTCAGTCAAATCTTCCAAAAATCAAGACGCTGTGTCTATTAATTTGAAATCAATATTCACCAATACTAACAACCTATAAGCATACCCCCTTACTATCCATGGTCCACACTAAGGTAGAAGGAGGAAGCTACTATAATGGTCCGATCTCCAATGTCCAATTGTGGAAATGGGATCTCCAAATCTCTATTAAATTTAACCATACTTGAAAATAAATTGATTTTTATTTCTCATACATTTGTATGAGACTAAGTCAAAAATATTTCACTTATTCCACTTGTAACATCATAACTAAAAACATGCCATTTTTCCATTTCCTTACATGCAACTTTTCAAATTCCTTGCATGCAACCTTTCAAATTCCCTACATGCAACTCTTCAAATTATTTGCATGCAAATAGGCATAGTGTTGGCCGGATAAATCATTCTTGCGGACAAGACCGATCTCCCTAGTATCAACTGATATCTAGCAACAAGTAGGACAAGCAAATCTAACTTTCTCTAAACATATTGCAATTCATTAATAAAAACTAAAGAGGTGCTTTAGACCCTACCTTAAGTCCAACGCTAGTTTGTGGCAGCCTTGCTCCAACAGCTCCCAAAGAGTTTCCTTTTAAGAACCTGCAATCACAAACAAGCACACATCAAATAACACCTGCATAGCTAATTTAATAAATCATGTTCATCATGGTGATCAAGGAATCCATGAAATAAACCATAAGACACAACTTATTGAGAAAAATAAACTTGATTGTATTAACTTTTGAAATAGAGGAACTTTACAACCTTGGTGCCTTGATGCTGTACAAGCTCTTCCCAAGGTCCAAACAAGAATCTCCTCTACTTTGACAAGCCTCACTCTCTTCCAAATGAGATCAAAAGGTATGTAATCTCTCCTCTCAAAAGCTCAATTAGGAAGACTAAGTTCCAGCAACATTTACCCTAAAAAATATTCAGCTTTCAACCTCCCAAGTAACCAGTCCAATGCTTCATTTTATAGTGCAAAGGAAGGAGGTTACAGGTCCATCATTGAAGGGATAGAGTCCTCCTTCAAAGGGATAAGCTCCTCACATCAAGGGGTTAGCTCCTTAAGGGATGAGATGCATGAACCCTCGAGGAGCGAACTTGCCAGCTCAAGATTCCCTCTAGAAGCTTCCAGAAATGACTCAAAGTGAGTTTTTAAGAATGTACTTGTGCCTTTTTAACTTTTACAGGGGTTTGCACCCATTAACACAGATACAGAGTGGTCAGGTGCGCAGGGGACATGACTAATAGGTGCGGTACCGCAGGTAATGCTAAGAGAAAGTGAAAAACTAGAGTTTTAGGAATTTTTAAGGTCTTTCTCTTATTTTCAAAGCTTGATATGAAGAACTGAGGTTTAAGACTTGCAAAGGAGGTAAATATGAGTGGTGATAGACTAATATTGATTGAAAAATGTCAAAGTGACAATTTTTGTGCAACAGATTGCCCCCTAAAGTGCGAAGTTTGTAATAGATGAGGATGGTTTTTGTAATCTAAGAAGAGTGAAGTACTTTATCATTTCAAGGATCTTCCTGTGGATACCCCGGTCAGAATCTGTAAAAACATTCAATGCAAAAATAAATAAATAAATAAATAATAAAATATATAATCTATATATATATTATATATTAATATATATATTATATATATATATATATATATCTATATATATATATATATATATATTATATATATAGAATATATATATATAATATATAAATATATGACATATCATCACTGAGGTAGTCATTCCCATACTAAGATAAAAACTGACTAGAAAACTATCTAAACTGCTCTGATACAGGAATGATTTTGTAATACATCACAAGTATAGACATATGTAAACACAATATGGGCGCAACCATCTGTTTATGAATAGTCCACTGTATAATGAATGACAAAATTCCTCACAACCTGGATGGTGGAAACCAAATCCAGGGTCTTGATTTCTACTTCCTGAACTAGTACGATTCTATCCATGTGAATGAATGTGTCAAAGTCAAACATGGTAGAAAGCACTTGATTACCAGTCAATGATGTAAGCTGTTAACAAGTGTGAGAGGAACCACCAGTAATGTTAAGGGACCTCAAAGTACTTAGTACAATCCATGAAATGTGAATGAGTGAGTCGATGTCGAATACGTCACGAAATCCTTTGATCGAAGGTCAATGATGCAACCTGTCGTCAAAGGCGAGAAACCTGCCATTGAGGCATGCAGATTCCAAGGTACTGACGATTTCTAAATCATCTTTCTAGATAATGAGTTGGAGTCGATACAAAGCAATCCGTCGTAGGCAATCCCACAACACGAAATCATAGATCAAGTTTTGAAGAAATATATTTGGCAAGGACTAACTCAGGGATGGTCAAGATGGATGACAGATATTTTGCAAATGAATGGTTTATTTGAAATAACCTCTTGAACACATAATGACACTACAGATGGTTTGGAGACAATTGACCCAAAGCTAATACCCAGAAACCGGCTAAAGACTTTCAATATGGTTTGATTAACTGTTAGGCAAAGGATTTCCCAACCCAGGTGAACAAAAAGTGTCGTGTTCAAGAGTGGTTAACTGCTTTTCTAAACACAAAGTACAACAAATAGGTTCATTTTTCTCTCTTTTCCCCCACCATTTCTGGCAAGTACCTCTTTATTTTTAACAAGCTTGAGGAGGATAACATTTGCTTGATTATAAGCTCATCCTTCAGATGAGTCCAACTTAGTTTAAAATTCGAACCCTAAGAAGTGGTCCATTCCTGTTTGAAATTGAACAGGTCCTTTACTGTTAAATTTTAATGAGTCCAGTATAGGAGAAACTCGGTGTTTTTCAATTTTAGGGAGTCAGAAGAAAAACTTAAGAAAACTCCATGGTTGTCCTTTTTTGTAAATTTGTGTCCCACAACCCTGAAAAAGTATAAAATAATACTTGGGAGAATGCTTAATCATTACGACCAAGGAGTAATTTTCATAATTAGTTCCTTTAATCTGAAAAAGTAAAAAAGCAATAAAAAACACGTCATTTTATTACCAATATCGAACTTGAAACGACAAAAGTCCAGCAATCTGCTCATGTTTATACAGTCAGAAAAGAGCTGTAAGTGGACCGTCCTTTTAATTCCATTTTAACGAGTTTAAAAAGAAAAAACTCAACAATCTTTTCATATTTTACGAGTCAGAAAAGAGCTTAAAGAGGACTCCTATGTTTCATTTTTTCGTAAATTTTGAAAGAGTCCGAAAAAGTGAAAAAGTATGCTCTTTGTTGAAAATGATCAATTCTCCCTGAAAACCCAATATTTTGCACAAAAACTCAAAACATTACTCATATTTGTTTAAAATAAATAAAAATGCATCAAAAGTGACATTTTTAAAGTGAAAAATAAACAAATTAAAAATTCATTTATTCAAAAAATCTTATAAAAAGGGCTTTTGTAAATTCATTTTTACCGTTTGACTTTAGAGTGAAAAGTAAGAGCTTTTGGTAAGAAAACTTCCTGTGAATATTGCGGAAAATCCGACCATTGGAATTGAGAACCGTCCTCTCCAAGTAATCCACATCATCACTATCTTGCATTTCAACCATTTAATTTTCGTTCTAGGGCTTTAAAATTAATTTTTTAAGGAAAATTTTGGTTAAAAAATCACTTGCGGGGGCTCCGTAGGCGTAGCATGTGGCCCCTGCAAACCTTGACTTTTTCATACACAGGAAAAATTCGGGGTCCCGCACCTGCTCTTAAGGAAAGTGCGAACCTACGCACTATCTCTAATTAGCGTGTGTGGACCCCGTGAAATATGATTTAAAACCCTAAATTTTTTCATTTCCACCCAAAAATTTTGAAATTACAATGTTCTAATCCGCCTTTTTTGCAATGTAGGTACACAAAATGCTTGTTTGGCGGGAACGGGAACACGAAGATGTGGATCAAGCCGCATTACTTCATCCACCTTTAATACAAGCATTAAGAGCATGCAGACTATTGAAATTCTAGGCCATACGCGGCATGAGGGCTCAGGTAGACTTTTTTCAATGGCTGGTAGACAGGTGGAGCACACAGGACCAGTGTTTCATAATTGGTGGCCACTGGCTCAAAATCAAGTCAGAGGAATTTTATTTCTTGATTGGATTGCCCAAGAGAGGCGAAGGATTATCTTTATTCAAGACTAGGCTAGGTGGCTAGTCAGTTGCTAGTCTCCGACTAGAGTTTTGTAATGTCCAAACTGTGGACAAATGGATAGATGTTAAGACTATCTCCAAAATCATGAACTTAAAGTGATCGCATTTACTGTCACCAGACTATGCGGGAGTGCAACATTGCATCTAGCTACCGGTTCCCAAATGCGCATGGCAGTAGACTGCTTCCGAGGCACCATCTTCAACTGGTGCGATGCCGTGTTGGCAAATGTGAAAGACCAACTGACTAGGGAAAAGAACGGACAACTAAAGAACTTTGGATATGGTTTCTTAGTTGTGAGCTTTGGCGTAGAGAGGGTCCCTATGTTGGTCCCACAGCATCTTTCCATTGAGGTTGGACTTCCCCGATATCCTAGGATTATGTGTTGGGTTGCAATCATGGCTCGTCATCTTGAGGAGGGTACAAAGGTTGTCCGATTTCCACCTGAGTATTTTCGTTGGTTGGGGAACCAACTTTTCGTGATTCAGGACTTTCCATATGCTAGGATGGATTATCGTGGTGATCCAGACATGGCTCTTCCACTAGGAGAGCAATGGGATGATATAGGTAAAATTATTTTCAACATTTCCTAAATTTTTAAACTATTTTTTTTGTTTTTTTTTTTTTGTTTTTAAATCATCCAAAACTAATAGTAAAAAGTTTTAAATGTAGATGTAGGTCCACGTCGACCAGCCGCTCTCCCGCCCTATGAGAGAATACACCCTGTTGCCGCAGCACCGGCCCCATAGGACTAATCAACAGAGACCTTGACCGAATTGGAGCATCATCTAGAGTGTTTGACAGTAGATATCCCAGAGACTAGTATTGATGATATTCCTCTTAGGCTACAATGCTATGTGATTGGGGTCCCGGGACCTTTAAGGAGGTTTCTTTGTAGGGTGGCCCGAGCAGTGGTTTCTTATCGTGATCATCATCAAGGATAGGATGATTGCCCTTGTAGACTCCATATGACATTTTATATCTTTTTGTGCTATCATTTTTGCCGATCATAAGGTGTTTTTCAACCTATGATCGAAGACAATGTATATTTGACACATTTCTATGCTATGATATATCACTATTACTGGCTATCTTGTATAACATGTTTATGGAATGTTTTTAAATTTACTGTCTTGATTATTGCAAATGTCTATTTAACATTCGAGAAGCAACTGCATCTGCTAATGTATTTAAATATCTTGGAATAATGTTGATATTCAATGTAGTCAAATTCACGTTCCAAGAGACGAACTCTCAAAAATAAATCTTAATAATACTGGATTTCTTCTAATGGAATAAACCCTGTTAAGCTGTAATACAACGAGTTCAGAATCTAACCTAACAATCAAACTCTCGAATCCCAAATGAGATGGATTCAGATAATAACTCAATCACTGCACTATACTCTGCAATTGTTTATTTTGTTGTTTGACCAAGGCTTACCCCATGCATAGATACTAACTCGTCAGAGGGTGAATAGATAACCCAAGCTGTGGAAGAAATGTTCCGTGTACTATGACAAGCACCATTAGCAAAACCAATATATGTTTGAGAAGACATCGACATCTGCAATATCAAGAGTAAAATCAAGATAAGCAGGAATAATGATAAAACACTCTCTAAACTAGGCACACTTTCTAATCTAAAACACACCAACTAGAAAGAAACTATTCTAACAAGAATCTCCACTCCAAACTCTAGGCATAATATCTTTTCAGATAAAGCCCATTTCTGGGTCTACCTAAAGAGACATCATCAAAATCTACTAATTCATAGGCCCCTTTGGCCAGCTTACGCTTAACAACAAAAGGACCATGCCACATGGGTACAAATTTTCCAGCCCCTAGCTTATCGTTTGCTTGATCGAATAATAAAACTAGGTCTCCTTCCGAAAAATTACGAGGTGTAACATTTCGGTCGTACTGAGCTTTTATCCATTTTGCATGAGTTTCGATTGCTAATGTAGCATCACGTCGATTCATCTAATTGAGCTAAGTACAACAAACGTTTTTCCTCTTAGGAAGTGGCTGGGAGTAATTCTATGGCTATTTGCAATGACAGAATTTCACATTCAATGGGTAACACTACTTCCAACCCGTAAACAAGCTGAAAAGAAGTGAAACCAGTTGATGTTTTGACTGAGGTTCGGTACGCCCAAAGTGCTGAAAATAACATGTTATGCCAATTCGACCGATGAATACCAATGATTCGTTGGATCATAGTGACTAGAACTTTATTGATTGCCTCAACTAGACCAATAGCCTGTGGGTAATATGGAGTAGAACTATCATGACGCAGGCCAAGTTGATCTATTAGTTCAGTCATCATGATGTTTAAAAAATGACTTCCATGATCAGTGATAATCGCTTGAGGAACACCAAACTTAGCAATTATATGATTGAAAACGAAAATAGTAGCAGTTTTTCCATCTACCGAAAATGTAGGCGTCGCCTCGGCCCACTTAGTAAAATAATCTACCGCAAGGATGATATACGCATGCCCCCCGGCCGAGAGAGGGTTACATGTAATAAAGTCGATACCCCACTTTGCGAAAGGACCAATGGCAATTATAGGGTGGAGAGGAGTAGGTGGAGCACACATCTTTAGATAAAAAATTTGGCAATTGTGGCATTTCCGAAATGCATTGATTTAATCTTTAAATAAGGATGGCTAGAAATAACTAGCACGCAATATCTTTTGGGCTGTGGCATACCCAGACATATGACTGCCACACGCTTTAGAGTGACAGTCATTCAAAACCTTTTCAGCTTTTTCATGAGTTAGACAATGGCGGAAAATAGAATCCACTCCATGACGATAGAGTGTATCTCCAATAATATTGTACGGTTGGGATTGGAAACGTATTTTCTTTTGCTAAGATCGTGAGATTTCAGGCCCAAAAGATTGGGTTTGGAGATAGGCAATTATATCTCCATACCATGGATCAAGAGTACTGATAAGAAACAAGGATTCATCCGCAATGGGTTCTTCCGCCACAGTTTTGGTATCAGTACGTGGGAAATCACACATCAGTTCCACGAAAACCAAAGATTTCTTTGCCTTGGATTTTTCAAATTCCAAGTCAAATTCTTGCAGGATAACTATCCATTTGGAATACTTGCCCCCTAGCAATTGTTTAGTCAAAATATACGTCATAGGGTTATAGTCAGAAATTACTGTAGTTTTGTGTAATAAGATGTAGTGACGAAATCTTTGGACAACTTGAACAGCTACCAAGGCCAATTTCTCCACATGCGAATATTTAAGCTCAGTCGGATTCAATGTTCGACTAAGATAGTAAATCACATGTTTTTTATTGAATTCATCTTCCTGAACTAAAACCATCCCAATGGTGGAATGAGAAGCGGCGAGGTACAAAAATTAGTCCTGGTTGTAGTTGGGAGGATGCAATAACGGTGCATGGGTCAACGCATGTTTAAGTGCATCAAAAGATTTGTTATCTATCTCATCCCAAAAGAACGGAGTGTTTTGTTTCAACAACCTGGTAAAACCTTTCGTTATCTCGGCGTAGTTAGGAATGAATCAACGTAAAAAGTTTGCTTTCCCTTGCAAACTTTGGAGTTGGCGAACAGTCGAAGGTGGAGGTAATTTGACAATAGCTTCAACCTTCGAGGGATCGAAACGAATGCCATCTTTTGAGACAACAAATCTTAGTAAACAACCGGTTTCTATACAGAAAACACATTTTTGTGGATTCAACCTAATTCGATAATTCCTACATCTCATAAATATGGCTCGTAAATGAGTGACATGATCGGCTCTATGTAATGAATGAGCAGGTAAATCATTGAGATAAGGCTGCACAATGTGCTTAATGTCATGAAATGCGTAAGACATAGCCCTTTGAAAAGTTGCTCTGGCGTTCTTCAATCCAAAAGGTAATTTGCAATAAGCAAAGGTCCCCCATGGACAAATGAAAGCTGTTTTAGGTTGATTAGTAGGGAGTATGTTAATTTCATTGTAACCGGAAAAACCATACATAAAGGAGAACATTTCACTACCGGCATAATCATCAATAATTTGATCGATATAGGGGGTTGGGTAATTGTCTTTAGGACAAGCTCGATTAATATCCCTATAATCAATACATATTCTTATCGTTCCTTGCTTTTTGTTAACAGGAACAATATTCGATACCCAATCCGTTAAAGGAATTAGATAAATGAAACCTGCTCGAAGTAATTTCTCAAATTCAGCTTTAATAGTAGTAGCTTTTCTTGGATGTATCTGACGCAAACGTTGCCGGATAGGTTTAACATCCGGGTAAGTTTTAATTTCATGGACAACAATTGGTGGATCGATTCTTGGAATTTCTTCATATGACCAGGCAAACACATCGCGTAATTCTTGAAATAGGGCTTTATAAGTTTGGATTTCCTCATTCGTGCAGGAAGCACCTATATGAATGTTTTCAATAATTTCGTTTTTCACTGAAATGCCAATAGGAATCGTTTGAGAAATATTTCCCAAATTTAATTCAAAATCAAGATGTTGCAATGGATTCTGTGGTTCCTTGACATAATTAGTGGTAAAAATAGATGAGAAATCATTTTCAAAATGATCAAGCTCAGGTAAAAACAAAGATCGATGATGAATATCTTCCCATGGTAAATCATCAGCAGATAAAAGTTCACGAATTTTCTCATCAGTATGAACAGGATTAGAAAGAGTTGTTGAATCTGAGGTTGAGATTGAAAGTGACTCCCCATGGACCACATTCATTGGATCAATTTTGGTTGAACTAGAGTCGGAAAACGACTGTACCGCCTGATATGCAACTTCAAAGGGACTCAAAGGCATGGCATCACCAAATGAGTCCACCTCAGAATCGGAAGGTACGATCCAAGGATCATCAAAAGCAATAGTGTTCGATGATATCATATGAATGGTTGCGAAAGAAGGTGATACGTTTGGAGGAGGAAATGAAAAAGTCCCTAGTAAACCAGAATCTTTAATCAATCCCACTCCAACATCCTTATAAGGGAAAACAGTTTTCCCGACATGTTGGATACTCTCAGAAGAGGCTGGGTTGGATGAAAAGTAATTTAAATGGTCTATTGTAATGATCTTTCCATTATGAGGAAATTTAATAAGCTGAAAGACCGATGAAACAACAACAGTCATAGCATAAGACCAACTGCGACCCAAAAGAAGGTTGTAATATAGAGGAGCATCAACCACTTCCACATCTAGATTAACAATTTTGCCTTCTACCCCTATAGGTAAATCCTGCAAAATGCCAAAAGGATGAAACCCTCGGCCATCAAAAGCCTTTAAAATTGTCGGGGATTGATTGAGCGTAGGAGAACCAAGCGATCTCCAACACTGAATCGACATAATACACGTAGAAGCTCCCTCATCAATCAAAGTCTGAAAGCAAGGTATGTTTTTGACTAACACTGGGATCTGGAAAGCCATTTGATGAGGTAAGCGAGGTGTACTATTTTCTAAATCGAAGATTATAAGGTTGGAATCCTGAATATAAACAGCTCCTATAGCAGACAAAAGCAATTTACGCATTGCTGGACATGATTGCAACACCTCCAAAGCCGACATTGCTGAAGGGGATATAACTAAATCTTCAACAATGTTATAGTTCTGAGCAGCTCTCGCATGTGGATTGAAAGCTGACTTTCGAAGTATACCTTTAGCAGGCGGTTTGATTACTAAGTCTGGATTAGGTTTCTCGATCTGTAGCGGATCAGAACCAGAAGGAGTTGAAGTTGATGGGTTTGAATTACAAGATTCTGCTTCCTTACCACCAATAGGACTCTTACTACCATAATATTGCGATCGCGTCGCAATTCTGACATGGGACATCATCATAATTGGTTCTTCTGAGGCATTTGAGGAAGAACCTATCATCTTACTATCTTGACTAGGAAAATGATCCTTCAAGACAACAGGCGTTTGAGAACCTTTGATGATTTTTGAAACCTTAGCTCGATGTGGATAATCTCTTGTAAAATGCTCCTCGTCACAAATGAGACAAGGATAGCGAGGTTTACGTTTCTCGTCAGTAGATTCAGTTTTATCTGGTATCTCTTTTGTGTTTTGTTTATTTTTCTTCTTCCCTTTCTTTTTACTGCCGGGTTTTGATTTGTTCGTAGAAGATTCTACGACATGAATATCGGCAGGAGCTTCAGCGGAAGCTTCTCCTGTCGGGGAATCTGGTAAAGTTATAATAGGAGAAGAATTCTTTGCAAATTTCTTCTTACTCTTGGTGCTAACTGAACCAATCATATCGTCAACAGCATGAGACCTTGAAGGAGCTGCAGTTATTTGATTTTGTTTGGGAAGATCGGGGATTTTTTTGTGTAAAGTACCTGACTGCATATAAACGAGGTCAAGGTATTGAGCCTGAGCAATTACTTGCTCCTCAGTAACTATTCCTGCCTTAGCTACATCCTCAGTGATTTTAGGTAATAATGATTTAACAAACCATTCTGCTAAGATTTGATCCGGGATAAAAACTTTCACTAAACATCGTCAACATCGCCATTCATGAATATGGTCTAAAATATATGTAGATGTTGATTGTTTTAATGAAGTTAATAATTTCGTGCCATTGTCATATCTGACAGGCAATTGAAAATGAGTTAAGAATGAAGTAGCTAACTGACTAAAATTATAAAGAGAGCTTCGTGGTAACTCAATGTACCACTTGGCCGCGAGACCAATTAGAGTGTGTTGAAAAAGGTGTAAGCGGATTGAATCATTTATAATGGAATTTGATGCACACCAGAGGTGATAAGTCATCTCATGATTCGAAGGATCCTCTCCTGGATTACCCTCAAACTTTGGGATATCACTAGGCAACTTATTAGGCATTGGCGGCCAATACGGAAGATAATAAATTGGATCGTTTGTAAGGTGCGACAAGTCAGGTAAATCCAAAGTTGCGATGAATGGTAACTGACAGTTAGGGTCTTGAAAACCTTGGGTCTCAAGACCAACTCCAGGAGGAGGATATCCAGGATATCCTGGAATTGAATTTGCATTAGGAATGTTATATCCTCCTGGAAAACCAAGATTAACCAGACCAAATTGGAGTTGCTGGGGTTGAGGTTGTTGATATGTATACCCAGGGTACGTTGATACTGATAAACTGGGTTTTGCACAATAGGACCATATTGATACTATCCCTGGTACGACTGATAAGTGAATTGTGGTTGACTTGTGACAACCGTACTTAGACCAGGTTGTCCTACAAGCATCTGAACCGAAGTCTGAATTGTAGGTCCAGACTAGGGTAAAGAGGTCTGAGGAGTTGATATATGAATAGTAGAAACTGGAGCTGTCGATACTCCAAAAGTAGGTGGGGTAGACTGAACAGAAGCTGCAGTAGTTGCAGTAGTCGTTTGAGGGGGAGTTCAAGGCGAACTAGGCCCAGACTGATGAACTACACTAGGTGCAGAAGTTTGAATAGTATACTGGACGGGTTGCTGGGTTGAACCAGAAACCAAAGGTTGTCCAGGTTGAGATGACAATTGCACATTGGGTTGCAAAACCTGTTGAGTTTGAGATGGATCCCACACCATATTCATTTCGGGGTAAGGACCCATAATAGGTTGAGCATATGGAGGACCATAACTAGGTTGAGTGTAGGACTAATAATTGAAAGGTACATTTCCATCTCCTTGAATAAATGGTTGACCAGAAGGTGGTTGGAAACCTTGAGATGGGTATTGACCTTGAGGTTGATAACCTTGAGGCACGTACTGAAACTGGGGTTGACCTTGAGGTATATATTGATATTGGGGTTGACCTTGAGGCATATACTGAGTCTGGGGTTGACCTTGAGGCATATACTGAGTTTGGAGTTGACCTTGAGGCATATACTGAGTCTAGGGTTGACCTTGAGGTATGTACTGTCCTTGAGGTTGCCCCCCAGGCGGTATTTGACTACCTTGAGGTTGCCCCCCACGCGGTAATTGACTACCTTGAGGCTGCCCCCTAGGCGGTATCTGACTACCTTGAGGTTGCGGATTTGGAGTAGCACTAGACATCATAAGGATCTCTTCTATGCTCAATGGTGGAGTTCCATTATTACTATTTGACATCCCATGTTCAATGGGTTGAGGTGACGCTCCTGAAAAAGTACCAGAAACTGACTGATATCTAGAAGGAACAGAAGGACTGCCATATAAAAATGTTTCCAGAGTTCGGGAAAACATGGATGATCGTTTTGACATATTCGAAGGAGGATAATAACCTCTGGGCATAGGATGAAAAGGAATACGAGGTGGTGAAGAAGCAAGACCCAGATTTTCTAAAAAGTTTGTCAAAGATACATACCAAGCATCACTTCTAAAAGGACTGTAGAAGATTGATTCACGCTCCCTAAGTTCTATAGTTGGTTGATTTTCAGAGAGAGTTATATCTTCGTCTGGACTAAAAAATTCTTCAATAGAAATGATTCCAGAAGGAAGATTTTGGGTAATAACACTTCCTACCATGGGTGAACCAGGACCACTAGAAGCTGGAGAAACAAATCCCGAGGATGGAGTAGCAGCAGGTTCAGTTTCAGGTTCATAAATTTCAGGTTACTCAATTAATTCACTAGTAGAATAAATACTGCCAGTAACTTCGGAAAATGAAATTGGTTCAGAAATATACTATGTTGCTAGAACTTGGTAATCAGGGTGAATAATTAAAGATGATTCTCCAGCCTCTGGTGACCCAACTCTACTTTCACTAGGAGTGACAAGAGCTCTTAGCCCTTCAAGCTGACTTGGTGTATATTCGGGAGGCTACCCCCTAAGTCTACGAGATTGTCTCAGTAGTTCAGCCACGATTAAATATTCAATCACTTCACATGAAAACAAAGAAAATCTCAATAAAACCACCTAAAGTCTCTAAAGAACCAAACAATTGAATCACACACCTAACAATCTAAGAGTTCAAACCACACACAAACAATAACTTTCTGTACCGAAAACACTAGTTGGTGATGAAATCCAATGTCGCAGAATTCAATACAGAAATGGTGGTTGGAACAGTTACCCCGACAACCTACTTAATGAAATAGACTGGCACAAGTTTCTCCACAAAACCGTCTCGAGTGAAGATAACCCCCCAGAGAGTCCAAGTCAGTCTAGTCGACGTCTGCTCCAGGTATAGTGAGACCCGTCCTTCACCATCACCTTAGGAAAGAATCTTAAGATTATGGTCACTAAGGTTACCAATAGTAACAAATACAACTGGGGGAATAGTCTACGATCCGATCTACGCGCAAGGGCAGAGTAGCAAAGCTCAATCCCCTTGAAGGCTTCTCGACATGATTAATCCGAGATTTACCAACAAGTGACCCCAGGCTCCTCGACAATGGTTAATCCTAGGTTTACCATTTTTAATATGCACAAATCTTCTGTCTTTCCCAATGAGACAGACTTGATTGTCTCAAAGGTTCGGACATGATCTCGTGATTGACTCCTTTAAGAGGAGCTTCCCAGATTATATCAATTACAATTGGATTTATTTCCTACTGCAAGATACAACTAGTTTGTTTTAACTATCTTGGAGAGTTAATTACTCCCTCCTCCAAGATACTAGCCTAAGCTATGTTGGTGATAAGAGCCCTAGAAATAAAAAGATTGCTAAATGAATTTTAATTAAGCGTTATTTTTATTGGCTGTTTCTTAAGTCAAAAGGTATCGAGATGAAACTTTGTGGTGTGAAGACTCGACTCCAAAAAACACTAAAAAGTGCACCTAAGATGATAAACAATTCTTTTTCTTTTCAATGATTCTCTAGCTAAAGGAAGAGTTGAGAATGCAATTCTTGACAAACAAATCTTTCCTTCAACATATAACTGAAAAGAAAAACTTTTTGTGTATTTTTCAATACACTCAAAATGAAGCTACTAATTATGCTCACGAAATAAATCCCTTTTCTTTTCAACACTCAAAACTACAAAAAACAATTCTTTCAAAAGAGAAACTAAAATTTCTAGAAAACACACTCAAAACTATGAAAAATCTAATCTTGAGATCTAACTTCTAAAAACTAATTGAAATAAAAGCATCAAATGTTTTTGAAGATGTTTTACTTAGTTATTCAGTAAACTAAGGATTAATTCGTTTAGAAAAACAAATCAATCAAAAAACACCCAGCTATGTTTTCTTTATAAAAATGAAATTGACAACTTATGACCAAGTTTGTTCAAAGATTTGCAAAGAGAAACAAAATTTATTTCTCACCAAAGGAAGATCTCACAAACCAGCCAGAATCATCAAGAAGACAAAATATACCAGGGTGATCTAAGGTTTCTTAAGCTTCTAATCTTTAAGTCACTACAAGACCGAATGGAAACCAATCCAAGCATGCAAAAAATTCTAGAAATTCATCTAAACACCAATAAAACTTACTTACGAGAGACTTTTGACAGGATATATGAAGATCCGGGCAGAGACTAAAAGTAATAAAAAGAACCTAAACTAAACTGGATGAAAAGATTTTAGGCCTTTCAAAAAAATTTGACAGGGTCCGCAGGAAACCAGATGCGGTACCGCTCTGTGTAGTAAAGTAATAGTGCGGAGAGGTCGACACTGTAACACAAACAGAACATGCAATCCTCGTAAAAAATTTCTAAAAAACAAAAAACCAATCCAGGACCTAAAAACTACCCAATCCCACACACATCAAGCAAAAACTAGAAACAAAAAATCAAGTTTCTCGAGTCAAAGGCAACGGAAAATTAAAAACCAAATCCCGTCCCCAGTGGAGTCGCCAATTTGTTGGCCGGATAAATCGTTCTTGTGGACAAGACCAATCTCCCTAGTATCAACTGATATCTAGCAACAAGTAGGACAATCAAATCTACCTTTCTCTAAACATATTGCGATTCATTAATAAAAACTAAAGAGGTGTTTTAGACCCTACCTTAAGTCCAACGCTAGTTTGTGGCAGCCTTGCTCCAATAGCTCCAAAAGAGTTTCCTTTTAAGAACCTGCAATCACAAACAAGCACACATCAAATAAACTTGCCTACTAATATAATAAATCATGTTCATCATGGTGATCAAGGAATCCATGAAATAACCACAAGACACTTCTTATTGAGAAAAATAAACTGATTTTATTAACTTTGAAATAGAAGAACTTTACAACCTTTGGTGCCTTGATGTTGTACAAGCTCTTCCCAGGGTCCAAACAAGAATCTCCTCTACTTTGACAAGCCTCACTCTCTTCCAAATGAGATCAAAGGGTATGTAATCTCTCCTCTCAAAAGCTCAATTAGGAAGAAAGTTCCAGCAACATTTATCCTAAAAAATATTCAGCTTTCAACCTCCCAAGTAACCAGCCCAATGCTTCATTTTATATTGCAAAGGAAGGAGGTTACAGGTCCATCATTGAAGGGATAGAGTCCTCCTTCAAAGGGATAAGCTCCTCACATCAAGGGGTTAGCTCCTTAAGGGATGGGATGCATGAACCCTCAAGGAGCGAACTTGCCAGCTCAAGATTCCCTCTAGAAGCTTCCAGAAATGACTTAAAGTGAGTTTTTAAGAATGTACTTGCGCATTTTTAACTTTTACAGGGGTTCGCACCCATTAACACAGATACAGAGCGGTCAGGTGCACAGGGGACATGACCAATAGGTGTGGTACCATAGATAATGCTAAGAGAAAGTGTGAAACTAGAGTTTTAGAGATTTTTAAGGTCTTTCTCTTATTTTCAAAGCTTGATATGAAGAACTGAGGTTTAAGACTTGCAAAGGAGGTAAGTATGAGTGGTGATAGACTCATATTGATTACATAATGTCAAAGTGACAATTTTTGTGCAACAAATAGATTAGCTACATCCATATTATCACACTACAATACTATTGCATTTAAAAAATAACATTTTCTTCAAACAATTACCATACTTTTACATTTTCTTCAAACAAATACTATACTATTACATTTGCATGTAAGCATTTCTTCAAACACTTTACATGGAACTAATATAGCAAAGTATTTGCATAACATGAAGCATATATCACTACAGCAATACTATTGCACATCAATTCTATCCCTAACCACAAACAACATACTCATTGCGGAATTTTATCAAATAGTTTGTATGCAATTAATCATTGAACCATTTATGCATTTCATCAAACACTTTGCATGCAAACTAATATAGCGAATGATTCAATGCATATATCCTAAACTGTAAAAGTACAAGTTATGGAAATTGAAACATATGATCAGTGGTATTTTCCATCACTATGGTTCAAGTTTCAACTTCTGATATTTCATAGATGAAAAGTTATAACAAAAATACCAAAACAATCCTATTTGGTGCACAATTCTAGGAGTATCCAGAAAGCTTGATTTACACTGGTCATATATCCTAAAATATAGGGAATAAATGTCTGAATTTTTTATCACAATATAAGTGGGATTTCCTCTCATTGTGGAAAAAATTTCAGCTCCTTAGAGTACCCATAATAAAAGTTATAACAAAAATGTTAGCGTGACCTGTTTCATCCCTGATTTTAGGAGCATTCAAATGGCTCGACCCCTTCTACTCATATCTCCTAAAATATTATGACCCAATATATGAAATTTCTACCACATAATAATTGCTATTTCCTCTTAATGTGGACAATTTTTCAGATTCTGAAAGCATACATAAGAAAAGTTATTGAAGAAATGCCAACGTGACCTGTTTAACGGTGCATTTAGGAAGGCCATATTCCTTAGATCATAATTCCTAAAGTATTGTGAACCAATATCTCAAATTTGTACCACATTATCAGCGGGATTTACCTTAAATATAGACGAATTTTTGACTTCTAATATTCCACAGAAGAAAAGTTATAACAGATATGACAGAAAGGTCTAAAATTTAACCTTTGTTCTTCATTTTACCTCTGATAGAGCCCATCCAGTCCAAGTGTTTGAACCATGCTTTGATACCACTTGTAACACCCTCCGGGGAAAATGTGCATATAAACAACATAATAGGAATAGAAATAAAATAAACATATCAACCATCAAAATCCATATATATATCAGTACATTTTCACATGAAAATCAAGGGAATGAATTTTTCATTAATAAATGCAATGAACAACCCGGTGATGGGACTACCACATTCCACCCGACCATAGATTGGCTGAGCAAAGTATCTCTTCCGCTAATCACCTCGTGCCATATTCCAAGCATGAATGTGGGACTCATAGAACACATAAAAAAAAAACACCAATCAATGCGGATGCCACCGGAGTTCTCTGCCTACACCGTGAGGAATTTGAGTGCCTCCTAGTCTCTCAAGCTTTACCGTGCATCCACAGTCTAATCCAGGGATCACTATGCCCTACACCAAGACATAATTTCCAGGCTTTACCGTGCATTCCATCTTGGAATCACTAGGCCCAGCGGAGAGAAAATCTACCTCTTGGCTTTACCGTATATCCCGCCGTTCATTGGCAAGGATTCCTAGGCCCACCGAGGCACACAACTTGGCTTTACCGCAACCCACAGTCTGGTTCAGAGGTTACTAGGCTAGTGGCTTCATGCATCCTCAGTTTGGTTCAGGGACCACTACCACCATGTGTTTTTCAATTCGGAGATCCACCCCACTTAGCTTCGAATCCAATCCGACCATCCCCCACAAAACACATGAGAGAACCCATATCATCAAAGCTATCAGAAAATTGCAAGGCTAGGATGAAAACTCTGTCACACCTGGCAAAACCCATGCCATGGTAGAAAAGAAACACATGCAATCCCATGCATGCCAAATCTAGCAAGGAAAATACACATGCAATCTCATGCATGCCAAATCTAGCAAGGAAATTACATGTGCAAGTTGATACCTACAATGAAGCCTGTTGTAGCTGCTTGATCCTAGCTTTCCCTACTTGATCCTTGCTTCCTCTTATCTTTCTTGCTCCAATTCCAGAGTGCTCCAAGAAAACTCTAAGTGTCCAAGAGTATGAGAGAGCTCCAAAGCTAAACTGACCAAGTCTCGCCCACTGATCCTCATAAGCCTTTTTATTATTGAGGCCTCTATTTTCTTCATTTTCCTTTATTTTCCTTCAATTTCCCCCTCACATGGAACCTATTACCTTTCACCTCATTTTTATCCTAATTTTCATTATTTTCCTTCATTTTCCTCCTCACATGCAAGCTATGACCTTTCACCTCCTTTTTCTCCTAATTTCCATTATCTTCATAAATAAATGTGCCAAAATACCTTTTTGCCTCTTTAATGCCTTAGCCATTGCCTTTGCCATAAACATCCAAATGAACATCCCCTAGGATGTCTTGCCCACCATTCAGCTTGGAATATGTTTTTTTTCCCATCATCTGTGGTATTTATATATTTTTACATTGAATTTTCACCAGGGATGTTACATACCAGAAGTGAGACTGACTACAGACAAGCAATGAAGTCTGAGAATGAATGGTTGATCAAACTTGTCAAAAGACAAGGTGAAGAAAGAGAAGGATTATAAGTTTCCCAATGGAGTCGCCATTTTGTTGACAAGGTTAATCCTCTCTACAGATAGAGACGGTCCCTCTAGCATAATGAATGGGTCTAGCAACTGAAGTGACAATCAACTAGACACATTCCTATGTTATAATTGAAAAGAAGAACGAAAAATATGACCTACCTCATTTTGATGCTATTCCGATTTCCTTTGTTGAGGGCCTTGAACCGCTTGTGTCACAAACTTGTTCCTACTTCTATTAGTGTTTATGTACCTGCAAAAGTGATCGAGAGACAAAAAATCATGCCTAAACCAATAGCAAATCCAATAACAACATACTTAACTGATCAAGGAATGTGAAGTGAAATAATACATGAACATATATATTTCGGGAAGATGAACCAACAATTGTATATTATTAGGAAATAAATGGAAGCTTACAACCAAAGCCTTGATATTGAAAGACTCTCCTTGAGTGGTAATCCAAGTCCAAGCCAAAAACTCTCCAAGCACTCCTTCTCCGAGTCAAATGAAAAGCCCTAGCCACAATCTCAGCATAAGGGTGCAAATGCACATAGACCAACCATTTGAGAATGGGAGAGGATGAATTTATAGACTGGGAAAGGGAGTTAGGACTTCTCCAAAGATAGGATTAGGCCCACATCTCAAGAAGGTAGCTCATAGGGATAATACCAAGAGGCCAAGTTGTTAGGATTCGACCTCATTTACGCAAAACGACGTCCAGATCATCGCTCTAGAAGCTTCTAGATCACGAAGCTTCTCATCCTCTTTGAAAGAATTACCTCTTTGGGATCATTGCGGGTATGCAAGGGAATAGAGCGATGGCATCACTGGTCAAGTATAGTGCAATAGGTGACCGTCACAGTTTTAAGCTTCATAAGAGCGATGACTCTCATTTTAGGGTTTTAAGAGCTATCTCTTCAGGGAAAGCTCAATGTATTTTCCAATCAAACTCTTAGGAGGGATTTGAGATGTATACATGGATGAGTATACTATATAATGGTCATGTTTCAGGAACTTGGGGGAATTTCACAGGGAAGTGCAGGAGGTGTGACAAAATATTGTGTAATAGATGCTCCCTAAAGCATGAAGGAAAAATGAGGAGTGATGGCTTAGATTCTCTACGAGCTCTTGCAAGGATGAGACCATACACTGTCAGGATACCTGCAAATCAAGGACGCATATACATATACATATATGAGATCAAGACATGAATCTACAACATGGACGTAGCCATCCGGATGATGAATACTATATGAGAAAGATCCATGGTAAGGGCACAACCATCCAAATGAGAAGGATCATATGTGAATCTAAGATCCAAGGTATGGTCACAACCATCCAATGCAGAAGGTTCATTATAAATGTACAATCTCACGGTATGGTCACAAACATCCGTATAGCAAAAACATGTGTACAATCATGAATAAAATATAACTCCATGCAACCTGAGTCATATTAGACAAGACTCAGGGTCTTGCGCTCCATCCGACCCGATCAAAGTATGAATTCTAACATGCAAATAAATGTGTTGAAGTCGAACATGCTAGAAAACCATCCAATTACCGGCCAATGATGTGGACTGTTAATAGGTATGAGAGAAACCCTAATAATGATAATGTCTCTAAAGGTACAATAGTACAATCCATGAATGTGATAATGAATCTAAAGTCGAACACTCGTGGAATCAACCAATCGAAGGCAAATGATGAAGACCAGTCATCGGATGTGAAGGACTTTCCATTAGGGCATGCAAACTCTAAGGTACTAAAAGGGAGTTTCTAAGTCATCTTCCTAGATAATGAGTTGAAGTTGACAAGAAGTGACTCGTCGAGGGAGGGCAATGATGAGTCCCTCATCATCGACACGAAAAAGGAATAAAGTGGAACGAAATGAATGAGATCCAAGACTGTAACAATGCATCAGACAATGTATAGGTAAAGAAATGCAGATTGGACTTCTCTTGAACACTGGCGACATGACTCTGGAGTGTGGCAACATCTGACTCAACATAGGACTAAAGGTCATGATGACAAAATGGAATAGTCAAATGAGAGGAAAAAATGGATCACCCAACACCGGGAGGATAAGTGACTGAGTGAGGATATCCCAAACCCGACATGAGAGCAGAAGAGTGTCATGTTCAAGAGCGACATGCTACCTATACAAAGGAAGTTTCATCTTCATTTCCCCCCCCGTTGTTTCTAGAGAGTACCCCAATTATTTTTAATCACAAGCTTGAAGGGGATAACATATGCTTGTCATGTAAGTTCATTCTTTGAATGAATCCAACTTAGTAAGTTTTATGAGCCCTAGGAAGGAGAAGTTTGGTCTCATCATGGTGACGAGTATTTCTTCTTAAAAGTTTAACGAGTCCGACGTAAGAATAAGTCTTAGGAGGGATCTAAGTTGTATACATGGATGAGTATACTGTACAATGGTCATGTTTTAGGGCCTTTGGGGTATGTCACAGGGAAGTGCTGGAGGCGTGACAAAATACTCTGTAACAATGAGACTATTACATTAAAATGCAAGGTAGTTGTATTGCTAGCGATTGCAACAACCAGACTATCCCATGAATCTGGTAGAGAACACAACAAACTGATGCACTTATCTTGATCTAAAATTTTAATATCAACATATAAAAACTGGTTTACCACAGTATTAAAGGCGTTTAAATGATCTGTCATAGAGTCTCCATCCTTCATCCCCAAGTTATAAAACTTTTTCCATAGGAACAATTTATTCACCATAGACTTAGATTGGTACAAAGTGCCTAACTTGTCCCCTAAAGCCATTTCCGAAGATTCCCTAACACATTCTACAATACTAAATCTGAGATACACAACCATATTGTGCTCTTTGTGTTCTGATCCAACTTCTTCCAGTATTCATTGGGCATTGTCCTTGGTTTAGTCCCTGGATCTACTACAATCCACTCATATTTATCCACCAGTAGATCCTCCATCTTGAGTTTCCATAACTCAAAACTCTGACCATTAAATTTCTCGATCTCTATCTTCCACTGCTCGCCATATTCTTTCACCGCAAGAATTGACCCCGCAAATATCCCACTGAACAAGGTCTACCATAGGCCCGAGAAAAACCCCTTAGTAGTAAAGGCGTCCCCTTGAATCTAAAACAACTCTAATGCTAAATGTAGGTTTTATCCTTGTACATAAATTACCTGCAAATGAATTCTTAAAAATAGAAAATAAACAATGGTGAGAGCATAAAACATAAAACAAATATATACATATATTTTCCCCTGGATCCCAGAGCCGGGACTACTAGATTGATATTTCATTATATTCCCTTCAATGTTACAATACATATATATACATGTCGAAGCATCCATAAACCCTTGATTAGAACATAACTGTAGTTCCCTTGACTCAATCCACAAAATACCATGGGCAGAAAACCTTCATGCCCAAAACCATGTGCGAAATCCATGCACAAAACCATAGGTAGGTCCACCCACCTAATATAGGGTACAAAAAAAATTCTTGGGGCACTGCCCCAGACCTCATGTAGGGGGGATACCACCCTCCCTCTAACCCCCTGTCTTCACACTTGGGGCTAGTCATGGAAAGAATATAACACACACCCAACATTTGGTACAGATAGGCAAAGGGAGTGAAGCTGCAAGGTTTCATAGATCAAGATTGGGTAAGGAGTCCATCTGACAAGAAGAGAACATCAGGGGGAATATTCAATATTGGGTTAACAATAGCTCCTTGGTACAACAAGAAGAAAAGATAAGTTGCACTCAGTTTGACAAAAGCAGAGTACATGGCTGCTAGTGAAGCAACTTGTGAGGCTATCTGGATGAGGAAGATCCTTGTAGGGTTATTTGGTGGGTAGATGGATCCTACAATGGTTTACTATTACAATAAGAGTTGTATCAAACTCTTTGAGAATCCAATATTTCATGATTGGTCCAAGCATATCGACATCTGGTATCACCATGTACGAGATTGTGTGCTGGGGAGAATCATGTTGGTGGAGTACATTCCTACAGAGGAACAAGATGATTTTGACAAAGGCATTGTCAAGATGCAAATTCAATTTTCATAGAGGTAGGATCGAGGTAGCAGATAATCCCTTTCTTGTTGAGAGGGAGTGTTGAAATTGCAAAAACAAAATCCTAATTTAATTTTGTCCTTGAATTAAATTAGGAATCAAAATTGTAATTCCACATCACATGACAACTTGTGTTAGTTAACTAAGTTAATTTGACTTATTTGGATCAGTTAAGTCGAGTTGAGGGTCTAAGTTTAGTCATGTAGAGTTTATCCTACTTTAAAGGAGCCCTGGTTGAGTTTGTTTTGAGTTTTAATTAATTAATTTAGTTTAACTCACTTAAATTCAGTTAAACTAGTTCCAAACGTTGGAGGTATTAGTGGGAAGTCTAGTAGTGTGGTGTTGCCTGTAGTGATCAACTAGTTAACTGATAATTCACTCATAAATAACTCATGCATGTCAGATCCGAGAGTTACCCAGTTGATATTGGAGCTCAGGGAAAGTGTAGTATTAGTTGTATAATCATTCAAATTGTATAGGTGGTGCATGCAGTCAGAGGAAGGCCTATGATGATTGCACAATTCCAATTGAGGAATTTCCCTAATTAATAGGGGTTAATTCCCAAGGAAATAATGCAAGGAAATAGGAAGAGGGGTAAGACACAATTTGGTTAAGTAGTGGCTTGAGCTTGTCGAGGAAGTTGTGAGACAGATAAAGATGGTGCAGAGGTTGCTCATGCTTGAGAAAAAAATTGTAATATTCTCATATTTTCTGACTAATGCAATATACAGATAGCAGGGGTTTTTAGTTGTCGCTTTCCCTAGGAAATCATTGTGTAATGTGTTGATTAAATCCTTTCTCTTATATGCTTTGTGATTTTGTGATCGTTTAAATTGTTTCCGCTGATGAGTAGAGTAGATTCAAGTCTATTGTTTTAGTAAATTACAATTAGCAGTTTGAATCTACAAGGAATTTCTACAATTTGGCACTTGGTACCATGGTTATATGACTTGGATTTCTTTTGATTCGATAAATAAAGGATTGACGGGTTCCCCCTTGGTGGGATTTTCCCTGGCTTGGAGCCTAATCTCTTGTCTCATCTGTCTCTTTTTTTATTTTCTTTCATTCTAATGGTAATTGCTTGATTAAGAAAAAAATTAATAAACTAAGAAGAATCATAATATGCTCACAAGTAATTATCATTTTAAGGATATCACTTTTTATTGGAATTCCAACTGTTGAGAGGTTAAGGGGTTATAGAATTTTGGAATAGAATTTGGAGCCATTACACTAGATTAAGCTATTTTGGATCTATGGCATTGAATTGTTAGACATATTATTGACTAATTACATACTAAATCATTGATGTTTTTTTCTTGGAGCTTTGGGCATATAGGGTTAAGAAACCTAGGTAGATAGGTTGTTCCTAGTTAGTTGGGAGGATTTAATATAGTTTGGGAAAGCAAATAAAATATGAAGAGTTGGATTACATAAATCAAACATAATATGAGGCATTTATACATCCCTCTTCTTAACCATGAATTTCAATTCTTTCAATTATAAATAAATGATAGGAAACCTTATTAGTATCTTATCGATATCAATTTAGATTAATTGTTGTAAACTTTCTTTATGTAAGTTATTCATGATAGATACATTAGTGAGTATATTTTGGGCCTAAATTACATATTTACAATAGCTAAACTAGAAAATTTTATAATTGAGATAGTGTTATAAATTCCATCTTTCAGAAGGATGAATTGAAAAACAATAGACATATAATTGCAATTTAATAACACTCAATAAAGGTTTAGGACCCTAATGGATGCTATAGCCTAGCCAAACACCAAATATCTGTATGAGGCTCCCTTATTTGTGGGAAAAGGACCCCCTACATGCAACACTTTCACTACTTAATCTACAAAGTTATACATCCCCTGTTTATATCCAAATTTGACCTATGACCTCTAAGGAGGAGACACACACTCTTAATGAGCTTAGTTGGATAGTTGTGGCCACTTCACAATGCATGTGCTCTTGATGTGCATTTTTTCTCAATGAATTCCAAATTTCTCATCTATTTATTTTTCTACTCATCGATTTATTTTTATATATACTCTTTATCTTTATTCATGTCTTGAAGATGGACTTCACTGGTCATTCCAAAACATCGACTGAAACTCTCAAATTTGTGGATCTTCCCCCATTGATCAAGAATGCCAAATTCAAAGTTTATTTTCCTCGCATGTTTTCATATAGAGTTCTCTAATGGTGTATATTTGATTTTGTTCATATTTTCTTAATTTAATTTTTGTTACATAGTCTTTATAAAGATATTGTAATGCTAAATGAATTATTAGTATTTTTCATTGTGGTTGTGCAAAGTGTGACTAGTCCAATCCTATATTGCAATAAAATTGGTATCAAAACATTATTCATTTGAAATTGCATGATATTATACATAAACCTTTATAAGTACTTTCTTCTATAAAGTGTGACATGTAAAATGGTATATAGAGCCAATTTGAAGTACTAGAGGAAGGAATTACCAATTTCAATAGAAACATGAGGAGTTTGGACTTACAAAAAATTCATATCACCCAAATGTTGTAGAGTTTAACCACTTTTATTTTAACATTGTAAATACAAAATCCTCTAAGAAGCCTCATAAACCATTCTAATAAAAAATTGAGCACACCTCCTCCTCCATTGTTAAATTTGGGATCATCTCTTAGAGAGAGTGGAAATTCTCCCCTTCATTCCCCCAATGATAGTCAAACAAATGTTTTATGACTCAATGACTAGCTTAGACAATTAAATTTCCATTATGAGGTGCAATAATACATGTATGAAGACAAAGTTACCTTCTTAACATTGCATATGGATACATAATCTTCTCTATCTTGGGAGAATTTGTGTAAGTGTAGGAAGAGATTCAATGACACTCTAGATCAATATGAATGATATGTTTTCCAAAAATCATTGTTCCTTTCACATTGATTTGAGATTATTTAGTCATTTAGATAATACTTAATATTTGCACAATCATATATACACATTCAAGCAAATATATGGTTAGAATTTTAGGGGTGACTTCTCATTTTGCTAATATATTACAATTCAATACATGTTTTGTAGTCTCAATCACTTGAATCCAACTATTAAAGTATTACGATAGAGTACATGCTTTATAGTCTCAATCAATTGAATCCTTGACTATGTAACCTGCTATGAGTCTCTTTTCTAACCCCATTTTCTTCTCTATTGACTTGGTTCATATTATGGTTTGTTCTAGATACTAGACTTATAGACTCTTCGCATTTTAGAACTATAATAGTCCCATGATTCTTTGATTTCCTTCGTTTCTTTGGTTTTGCATACATGTCTATTTAGCTTTTGTTCTATGTGTTTTATACCCCACTCTTATCTTATGCATAATACTACTTATGATTATATGTTTTTTGCACTCCTGCACTTTTCAATCTTTAGCATGCTTCTTCTCTCAGGTAATATATGCACACTTCCATTATCATTTTATGTGATGTTTTCTCTCCATAGTTCCTCTCTTGATTCAATCACTTCCCTTATTCCTATTTTCTTTTCTTCCTAGTGTTTGAATTTCATAATTCTCCCATGCTTAACATTTATTTTTCATTTTGTTTTTTTCTATGAATACATTTTATCCTGCTTACATTAATCCTTCATGATTGTGACGCACATTTCTTTCATAACTTATTTTTAATGCTTATGCTTTTGTTATATGTTGGTGTGATGATGGGATGCCTCTCAAACGGCATAATAAAAATAATGGAAGAACAAGAAAAATATGTTTAGTAATCACAATTTAGGTTATTTCATATTGACAAACAACATTACAAAATCTTGCTTCATTAGATCCAAAATCATCACCTTGGCACATTGGAAATGTTAGCATTAAAGGACATTAATATGAATAGTTTGCATCAACAACATCAAAATCATTTCACAAGGTTGAAGCCTTATTTCAACCACAAAATATTACAACCAAAATATTTTGGCAATATATTTCCAAGCTCAAAAAGATCAATTCCCAAACATTCATATGGACTACAGTGAAATCTTGGCTAATTCCTAACAACGATCGATTCATCCACACACTTAAAACCAATTTCTAAACAAAAGTTGTTATAAAACACAAACCTTTTTATGGCTAATATTAAGCAATACAACTCTCACTTGGGAGACCCTTCAAAAGAGTTTCTAACAAGGGACAAGTTTTAATGCCTTGTGCAAGGTAAATGAGGAATCCATTAAGCAAATCATAATGTGTTGTCCCTTTTCAAAAGAGGTAAAAAAAAGGATTTCTCACCCTAGATATAAATTTTGGGTCATATGAAGGCTATACCCTTGAAGAAGGATATTAAAAGTGGATGGAGGACCCTGATCATGCAAACCATGGACATCTCCCACTAATTGTAGCTTAGGGATTATGGATCATAAATAATGCATTTTTTCTTTCAAAAATTGTTTATTTCTCCCTTGAAATTATACCAAAAAATCAAATGGATCAGTTGTGAGCCCTCGTATTTCACCAAGAGTGTTACAACTCCTAGTGGCTCCCCAACTTAAAACCTGGGGTTCATACAAACTTAGAGGTGATAGTGCTATATGCACAATAGGTTAGGTTCTACTCATGCAATCCACAATCATGACATCAAATCAAGGTGTTTAGAGACCATTCCTCAAAATTAACTATAATGAAAGCTTGTTGATGAAAGCACAATCAAAAACTGATTCTTAACTATGAAAATGAAAATGCCATTTGTTCAACTTGTAGATGCTAATTAACATTACATGAAAGAGAAAGGGCTAATCTACTTGAAAAATTAAAAATAATCTATCCTGCATAATTCATCAAATTAGTAACCTATTTGCATGGATCATTGATCTACTTCACATTTGCTTGAAAATCAGAAACCTAACTTGTATCATGCTTGTGAATGAAAAACACTAATTCTACTCTGTTTTGTAGTGAGTAAAAGAGGTGGTTGGAGTGGTCTAGGAGCTTCTATTGATCATCAAATCAAAATTTGGAATCATTATTGATCTTGAATTAGCTAAGGTTGAAGTGGGGAGCAAAACGGGTAGAGGAAAACGGTGCTACATGCCTGCTACATGTGTTGCTACAAGAGGTCTTCTATTGCTACAGGAGGGGTTCTGAGAGCCTTTTTAGGGTGGATATGGTGTCTTGAGGGCATGAAGAGGTGGATTAAGGTAGGAGGGAGTGAATGAATGTTTTAGAAGCCTCCTAGCCAAGCCCAAGACCTCTCAAAGGTCCGTCTTGCACCAATATGAATGCACATGACGTCCTTAATTATATAAACAGAGTGACTGTGGAAACTGAGTTTTGGGAACATAATTGAAGGTGGAAGGAGAACATGGAGAAGTCCAAGTGGAGATGAAAGAGGTTCCCTCCCCTGCAAATCAACTTAACCCTGTAACTATCCACATGCATGCATCAATTGATCATTAACACAGTGACATAAAATATGAAGGAAAATATGAGTTGAATTTGAATAACATCTATTATATGCCTCAACATTATTCTAATATCTGAACTAACTCCTAATTTTCAGAAAGTAAATATGAGGAAGGACAACTAATATCTATTTATTTCCAAGAAATCATAAACAAAATGTTTTTAGACTGATATTGTAAATCCTTCCAACCATTCTCCCGCAAGGGAGGTTATAGGCAACCTTGTAATCACAGATTTTTATAGCTTAACATCTACTGCAATAAAATAAAGACATGCAAGGATTTAAACTAAGAATAAGATAGAAACACAGAAGAGGGAGAAAAGCCTCTGGGTTGGATAAAACTAGCTCAGATGCAACTTAATAACCGGCTTCTCATTATCATAAAATAGTAGTCTCATACATCACATGAAAGTTAACAATGATAATGTCAAGCCCTAGGTTCAATAGCTACTCCTAGTTGAATAAAAACTTCGAATCCTAATGAGCCTTTCAACTCGTTTATTTATACAAAAGAGTATATGATAGGAGATCCCTTGAAAATAAGAGTGATTCCCTCCTTGATCTCAAAAATTGTGGATTTTGTCCTCCCTAAGCTGCTCATGCACTTGGGGTTACTCGACTATCGGTGCATTCGAGCTTGTGAGGGAGGATTTGGTGATCTCAAGATGAGTTAGAGAGTTAAGGAGGTGGACATGCCTTCCTAGATTCCCTCCTGGTTGTCTTCATCAAGCCCCTTGGGTTGCTATGTATCTAGGTGTTAAAGCAGGATTAGAGGCAATAAGGTTATGATTTCCGATGACAGCCATAGGGCTTACTAGCTTTAATATGATATATAAGGGTTCCTTCTCTTCTTTTGTCATCTCTTTTTTCACTTCCTCAGCCCTTGCCTCTTCATGATTTAACTAATATGTCAATGCCATTAGTTGCATGTCTCCCAATCTTGATTTTGGATCCAAAAAATTCAAATATGTTAGAATAAAATTGTGCATATATAATTCAACGATCTTTGCTCTATCTTCCATACTAGCTTGTTTGAAAAACTCAATAAACTACCTGTAGTCCTGAAAAGGAAAAGATCCATATTTTTCTATTGTCTTAATTTGGAATTGTAGCCACTGTTCCTTAAGGAAAAGAGCATAAGATTTGGATGGTTTCTTGCACTGTATGGCTTCCATAGAGAGACTTCCCATAGTGGCAAGTTGTGTTTCTTTCTCTTGTAGCTGCTCCCTCAACCTTGTGTTTTATGTCTGTAGATGCTCCCTCATAATTGACTCTCTTAGTCTCATATCACTCAACTCCTTTCCCATTTTAGTGAATTTCTCCTCCATGAGGCCCACATCTTTTACGTTATTAGATTTGGAAATTTTCATCCACCTATGTGTCTTGCCTCTCTCTATTTCCAACTCATATAGGAGTGGGATTGCAAACATTTCAGATATGATCCTTCCTCCCTCAACAAATTTGAAATAGGACCCTAAGATGGGTTATGGACTAGGTTATTGAAGCTCTTTAAGGAATTTTCCATATACTTTTAAGGTAGTTGCTCCTTCCTGTAGCTTCTTTTTCTTCTCCTATAGCATTTCTTGTTTCTCCTGTAGCTACCCCTGTTTCTCTTGTAGCACCTCTTTCTATGCTTTCTCAAGGGAGCCTTGTGTGTTGGGTTTGTTCAAGGTCACTGCCTTGGTGGTGGACCTTCTCTCATATGTCACAGGTTGTTGTTTTTTTTTTCCCTTAGGACAGGTAATCTCCTCAATTTTTCCTTCACTAGGCCCTACTTCTCCCTTTTTACTGGGTGACTCCTCAATAGTGATAGGGACCTCTGAGGGAGATTGTGGTTTCCCCTGCCTAATCTTGGTTCTCTTCCTTGTTTTAAAATATAGGGTATCTTGCCTTAGTTTCCTCCTTTTGGGCTTGACATGTGTGCTCAATGTGGCAGCCACTTCTTGCTTTGAATTCCCTGGAGAAAGACTTGTTTGATGTGTTTGCTTCTCTTTTATTTGGGGTTCATAGGTCTTCTTAGAGATTTATTTTTCTTCTACTTGTTTCTATTCTTCTTATTCCTTAATTTATTCTTCTTCTTCCTTTGTTCTTCCTTCCTCTTCTTCTTCTTTTTTCCTCCCCTACCTCTAGTGCTAGAGGCTAGTGTTTCTCCAAGTGTTATGGCTTGGGTTTCAATGAAGATCTCCTTTTCCATGTCCACAAAATTAGTCCAAAGGACATGGTTTCGTAAGTGGCTCAAAGTATCCATCACAATTAACTTAATGAGGCCATGGTGGGCTATGTGTTTATTCTTTCCTTCCCTCACCTTCTGGCTCATTTCAATGATTGAGTGCAGGAAGAAATGAGGAACACTAATTCTTTGAGGGAGAAGTAATTCTTCTTTGGATATTAACTCATGAAGTAACCTAAAATGATAGGCATATACCACACTCAATATCCCTTCAAAATGTATATATTTGAGGATATGATAAGCCACCTCATCCCAAGGGTAAGTAGACTTTCTCTTCTCACTCTATTCTTATCTTCTACATGTTTCTTTTTTAAAATGAAGAAAATTTTCCTGGCCATGACACTCATTGCGTTGTCTTCTTTTCTTAACGAAATTCCTAGGTGTAAGGTGTTCAATCTACTTATGGTTTCAGGACTTAGATGGCTAATCCTCTAACAATTGTAGTGGTACTATCTTCTCCTTAAGAATGTAATGCCATTGCAAATTCATGAGTGATATCATCATCATACCCTTTAAACAATTCAAAGAAACCCAACCATTGATGTCTTCGAAGATGTTCACTACAGGAAGTTGTTGGTGAAGTCTCTTGGTGTCTGTGGGTCCTCTTCTATTAAATCCTCCCCCCATTTCTTCTACTGCCCTTCCTTGGTGTTACTTAGGTGTGGAATTCAATTTTCTAAAGCAATCTCAGTGGTGGAAACAGTGTTAAAAACCTTTCTAGAAGTGAGGGAGAAGGATGCTAGAATTGATATCAAACAAACTCTTTTTCTCTACTTCTATGCTCTATAATTTCCAAAAAGACCTCCTATTACTCAATTGTCTATTACAGGCTATCAATTTTAGGCATAATTCTCATGCAAGTGGATGGAAAATAAGAAAGGAGGATGTCACTTACTTATTTTTCAAAATAGATTTGTATGTGCATGAGTGTTTGGAGGCAATTTCAGGTCAATGTGGCTCCCTTTCACCCTTCAATTACTCCTATATCTCCTTCTCAACCCTCATGTAGAATTTCAGACCTTCTTGTAGCTTCCTCCAGTAGCACCTGCAAATAAGGTTCGAAATGTCTCGGTGGCACCCTAGATGGTCTGATAGGAATAACTCATCCTTACTCTAACTGCTTTTTTGGAAAAGAGTGATGGTGCAAATGAAGTTGAGCCCATTATATAATATTGTCTTTGTGGTAAAGGCTCAGAGTGCTTTGGTGACATGGCATATACACGAGTTTCTTTTTCTAGATTGTTTTACCCAATCCCTGAAATCATTTCCCCTTTCCTTGTGATTATCACCCCAATCCTCATGAAAACCACCTCACTTTGAGTTGACCTATCCACGTTGCATGGGTGACTAATACAAAATTAAGTTTACTAGCCAAGGGTGGTGAAGTTCACTAGCCACTTCCAGCCTATTAAAACTCCTTTCTCGACAATTAACACATTTTAACATTTTATACATAGGGAAGAGGCGAGGGTTGTCATACCTGAGCCTACATGTGGATCGAATTGCTAGATATGGTTGAATTCTAGATCTGGGCCTCATAACATCATGATATCTCAGGGAGTTTATTCTTTTGCTTGTTTCAGTGGATGTCTTCATAACTTGATTATATCTTGACTGATAACTTTGATGTGTGTTCAGGGGCCTTCCTTATGTCCAAGCTTGCTGGTGGTGGTGGTGGAGTTCCTTCCTAAGAATGATGTGTCTCCCCTTTGTTGCATATATGACTCCACGATACTCTTTTTGGGTGAAAAAAAATTCTAGGTAGTTATGTTGTGATTGCACATGTTGCTATAGGAGGATTTTCCTTCTTGTAGTAGTCATTTAAACCTCCCTTCAAGTCTCCATCTTGCATGCCAGGGTTGAGGGGAAGTTATGAAATGCATGAGCACTAGATTAGGATCATGATGAAGTGGTGTAGGTGTTAGAAGAACATAAAACAAGGATTTCTGTGTTTTCTAGATGCATGACAAAGCATAAATATTGAGAATTTTTTTGGCTAAATGGAGTGGATGGGTGACAGAGTTGACATCGGAGGACCCCCCTTAAAATTTCCTAGAGAGATCATTCTCTTCTAGTCTCTCTTTCCATTGGATTCACCTATTGTAGCCTCACATAGCATTACAGGACCTCCTGTAACATTACAGGTCCTTCCTGTAGCATCACAAAAAGGAGGTAAAGTTGGGGTCTGTTGATTGGATGATGGAGAGAGGTGGCATGTGAATGGATAGTGTGGAAATGAGGTGTATGGATGGAAGGATGGAGGGAGACTTGTCGATTCCGCCCTATAACCATAATTCTTCCAACTTTGTGGAGTCATGCAAAAGAAAGATGTTAACAGAAATGGTGTAAGAACTCCCACGTTGTGCTTCTCTTTTCTCTTTTTTTCGAGACAAGAACGCTGCCTCTGTAGAGGTTTTCAACCTTCATGCTTGCCCCAGGCGCCTTAGAGGAGGTTTCCACTTGGGGATATTTTATCTTTTATTTGCTCCAGGGCTTCCTCAAAGAGGTTTTCAACTCAAGAGTGGGACTTAGATGCCTCATGGAGGTTTTCATTTAGGCCCTATTATTAATTTTTTCTTTATTTTTATTTTTCTTTTTTTTTTTTATTTTTAGAATTGTGGTGGACTGAGGGCTATGAACCTCCTAATCACATTTAACTCTTCTACTGACTGAACTAACAAATACTTTCCTTGGACAAAGGTTTTCTTCATAGAAAATTATTGGTGAATTCTTATCCCAAGGGTGAAATTTAAGGGATTTTATATTTTAGAGGGGAATTTTTTTTATATTACACCTATTTTCTACAGTTAGACCAAAATTTATTTAAAAATAAATAATTATTACATTTTAGCCATAAAAAAGTAAGGTGGATAAAAAATGCAAATGCTTGATTTGCCTGGTTTGGAGGTTGGATTTTCTTGCAATCACCCTGATTTCCTGGTTTGAAGGTTGGATTTGGTTGCAATTGCCCCAATTTCCTAGCTTGCAAATTAAGGGCAAGGTTGAATTTAGGGGATTCGCCTATATAAATTATACAGTCTCATTCAAGAGTTTTATGTGAAAGAAGAGAACACATGTTGTTTTCGAGCAAGAGACTTTGGTCTATAGACACAATATATCTAAGCACAACAATGCTGAGCAGACCATCGGGATTTTATGTTGGCTTGATGGGGCCTGAACCAGGTTCAGAGTTAATTAGCCAAACAAATCCCTACACTACTGACCCTTTCGGCAACATCCTGTGGAGCGCAGACTGAGTTCTCACCCGAAGCAGTATAGGGTGATGCTGGAAGCAAGTTTCCACACCCTTGAGATGTCTGAGGGTTCGATTTAGTCCAACTGTGAATAGCTTCGTGCAGGTCACTTCACGCACTGTCTTGACCTTCGAGACCTTCGCGATTGGTTACAATCACCTTCGCGCAACCTTAACCAGGGGCTGAGGTGCTTTCACACTACTAAGGCAACAATCTACGCTAATTCCCCAAGTTACACCACGAATCTTACTTATCTTCTTATAACTATTAGTTGAATTTGCGTAAATAGATACTTTATATTATATTCTCTTAATAACACAATCATATAAGTTCGTGCATCATATAAACAACAAAAATGTAATTTATACCTAATACATTCAATTTAGAAAACAATAAATCAATACACAGGAATGGTATAAAACTTATCTTTATTACTGCTTCAATTGGTTACAGACTCAACCTACCTTGCGCACTCAACTACAGGGGTCCACGCACTCAGCTGTGGACTACTAGGCCTTTGTGCACTCATTTGTAGAGCCTTCTCCTACTCTATGACTCAAGACTCAACTCTACACTTAGATAAGACTCAATTCTTCATCCTCATTCCTCAATTGATTTTATACAGTGATTTACAACTAAGCCTCACTCTATTTATACAATCCCATGGTCTGCGGAACATGGCTATATCTCTAAAGATGACATTACATTTACAAAAATGAGGGTGGACAACCCTATGACTCATTTACAAGTTTTAGCTCTACACCCACAAAGCATGGAGTCTTTACATTGGATTTAGTCAAAATCTAGGCTTTAAGCCCCAAAACTTCCCTTGGGGGATCTAGTGCCCAACAGGCCCCCAACGAAAACATCAAAACTCACCCTCGAGTCAATCTGTTGGTTAAGATATCTTCATGCGGAGACTTCTTAACTCTGCCCGGACTGCTGCAAGGTGGGTAATGCACCGAGAGGCTGCCTACTATACCTCCTGCAGCTAGTTCGATGACCGGACCACCTTCGTATGGCTTCAATCGACTACTGTTTAATTTTCCTGGGAAGAGTTCACCATTCAGTTTCACCAACTACACTACGCAATTTACCAACTACATTGTGCCACCATCTGTGATCCCCTTAGTAACATATGGTCCAATCCAAGGCATCAAACTGATCAACTTGCGGTGGTAGTCCCCAAATTCATCAACGTAATTGTGTGCATCTTGTTTTATCACCACGGTTTTTTTTTTCAAGGAAGTCCTTCTTTATTCCTTCCTCAAGCTTCTTGACTTCTTCTTCCACCATGGCCCTTTTCTCTCTTAACTAAACTCTTTCATTCATGATTTCTTGGAGCCTAAGATTACCTTGTTGGATCTCTTCATCAGGTCCCAAGCATTCTTCTTCGAGCTCTTCCAACTGCACAATCCCATCTTCCAAGGCTCTGTAATCCGTCATATCCGTGGGCGCTACTATGCGTGGACTAGGCATGATATACTCCATCGATATTACAACGTTTGTTCCATAGGCCAGCCTACAAGGCATCTGTCCCCTCAGTTTCTTGCACGTTGTCCTATAAGCCCATAAGACTGTTGGTACGCGCAGGTCCCAATCATTTCGATGCGCACTATATACCTTGTTTAGTGCTTCACACACTTTGTTAAATGCTTCCACATGGATAACCTTCTATGTGCTCATTCATTCCACACTCTATCGTTCCAACTTGAGGAACCATTTGCACATTTTCCCCCCCAACACATGCTTATTTACCATATTTCCCAATGCGAAGTTCATGTGCATCTGCACAAGTTGTTTGCCATATGATTGTACCCACCTGGACATATGCACACACGAAATCCCATCCATTGTATTTATCTTCCAATCACACTATAGGTTTCCCAAACCGTGAGCACTTCATCCTCCTACATGCATGCTAGTCTTCAAAGCTCCCTTTGTGCATACCCCACCACCTCACGGGCGTAGCACGCAGTACCCAATTCAAGGCCCGGAAATGTTTCTTTTCTGGAACCTCCCTTTCAATCTGTCCAAGAAAGCATCTACCTCACCTAATCCATCATAAGTAGGAATATCTCTCACTTCTGTCGATACGCATCACAATGATCTTGTCATCATATTGAAATTAAGTGTGGTTACCTCGTGTAACCGGTTTTTCCATCTCTCTATCTCCTCATCAAAATCTGACGTACAGGAGCTTTCACACTCCCATGAGATCCATTTGTCCATGGTGGGATTTACCCAGTCTTTCTCTCAAGCAGTTATCTTGTAGCAGTCCAAATCATCAACACTTTCATAGTCATGCACCAGCTCTGTGTAGCGTGATCCCTTAGCTTGGTTGAAGGGTATAACTACACGTAGAGACTTCTTCTCAAAAATCATCTTGCGCTTCTTCAGATTAATCACCCCATTCATGTCAGTGGCCCAATCAATTCCTAAGAGCACAGGGTAGGGATTGTTGTCATCGACACTCTCTATAACCTTAAAGTCCTCTAGCGCGCTCGCTCCCTCAATATCCACTGTGATTCCCTGCAATCACCCCAGCGGTACTATCTTCTGTTGGTTTGCCATTCATAGCTGAATAGGAGACCACTACAGTGTAGGCCTCCCCATGCGCTCCCATGTATGCTTCAGCTAAATGTTCACATCTGATCCTAAGTCCAGAATTACTTGGTCCATCTCGTATTCTCCAATCTGTGCGATTAGCCTCATTTCTCTCCCTGTCCTAGTCTTGTGTTTTCCAATCTTCTGGACTACACGCGGTTCTCTTGGTGTAGTCCCAACGCATCTGTTAATGAGTTCTTACAATCCTTTTACAACCTTACTGTCGCATAGTAGCTTCATGCATGTTTCCAAGAATTTTGTAAGCATAGATGGGTCCATTTCCAACTCCGGTCTATCTTTGCTTCCTGAAGTGGAGGCATCATCTAAGCTTTTCTTAGTTTCCATGAAGGTTTCCTTAGCATGCTCTAAATCAAACTCTGCTTCTTTCGTCAGAGCCTTGTGAACCCAAGTACTATCTTCGGGCTGCTTTCCTTTATCATCTCTTGTCGTGATACCACTTCGAAGCATAATGTTCACATTTGGATCTTCCGCGTGCAGCTTAGACCTCATCATCTGCAGGTTCTGAGTTGGGGGAGGCAGTAGAGCTCCCTTGTCGCGTATCCTAGCTATCAGCATAGGAAAATCCTCCATCTCATGATCAAACAAGGTACAATATGGACTTGATGGACATGTTGGATTTGTACAATCATGGGCATAATGTCCTGGCCCTCCACAATTGTAGCATATCAACTATTTGCGACCTCTTCCAGGTCCTCCTCCATCTTGACCTCATCCGCGCCCCTGAAATTTGGTTCGCGCCACCCCTGCATTCAGGTGTAGGGGCCGTGATTTGGCTTGATCCCTGTAGGTGGGAGTTATATCCATCATTAACTCATAGCTTCTACAAGTGTGCTCATCATGTCCCACCAACCTACAAAAGTTACAGAATAACTGTTGCGAATTTTGTGTATACTTCTGTAGCAAATGGTAGTTGTCTGTAGCATGCTTTCCACCTATTTGACAAATCACGCACCACAAAGCAGGTGCCGCGCTAGGTCCTGCTTACGCTTCTGGTCTTAATGACATCAGTCCTCCTCTCGCGAGGTAATTCATGAACACTGGGCAGTGGTCCTTATCCTAACCTTGACCCTTGCATTTTACACACCACACCTCTTCGTGCACTTTTGGTTGAGTTGTCCTATCCTGTTTCAGACTCTGCATCTGAAGGCATAATTTTTTCAACTACGCGTGGATATGCTGAACTCCCAAGTTAGGATCCTGCATCGGGGTCTCATGCAGCCTCATCGTGATCTCTAAGGCCTCTACCTGAGTTGTTAACTTCTGCTGCAATAGTGTGCTCCTCAGATGTGTCGTTAGCGATGCTATAAACCATTTGCAGTGCTGTCCATCTATCAGATTCACATTAGCTTCTCGAATTGTGCACTTCAGCCTCTGATCCAGCTACCAAGGAGTCTCGCCTAGTAGCATTGTGATCTCTTTGAACCCAATGATCGATTGTGCCTTTGACTTCGGCCTGCTAAATTCCTTATTTAGCGCGGCTTGGATATCCACAATTCCCGCATTTGGATTATCACTTAAGTGTTTAATGTACTAGGTTAGCACATGATCCTGTAGGGTGCTAACCATTGTTGCTTTCTTTATACTTTCATCCGTAACTCCCTGCACTTCCCTTACGGCTTTTACCACGAACCAAAATTGGTCTGGGTCTTCATTTCCCAATCCTTTGAACACAGGCAACTTTATTGTGCTTGCAATATTGAATCGCGGTGGTGGTTGAGGTGGTACGGGCGAAGTTGGAGGTGATGGTGGTGAAGCTGGTGGTGGTGTGGGTGGAGGTGGTATGCGTGGAATTCTCTGCCTTATCAAATGGATTACACTTTGTAGAGAGACTTTTGTGAGCTCTTCCTCATCCCCTCACGGAGGTGAAATCAAAGCGCTATTGTCTAGTCCCTTCCTTCATTCCTGTAGGTTTCCCACTTCGTGTAGCCCCGAACATCAATGTAACTACATAATCATCTTTCAACACAATAGCATTTTAATCCAAGTATTCAGAGACTACGTACTTACCTCACAGTCCTTTGAGAAAGCATTGATCTACCTCGCTATAGCTAACTGAAGTATCTACCGCGAATTCAGTGACGAATCCTCCTATGATCCGATCGAGCCAGTGATCAACAACACGCATGATCTTATCCTCTGATGCTTCCAATCTGCGCACCAACTCTGGGGTCCACACAATAGGATTATTGAGTTTCCACCTTCCTTGTCTATTTTCTAGCTTCGTGATCCACTCGTATAGCTCAGTAGGGAAAGATGCGAAGAAGATTTCGTGGATATCTATGTATAGGTAGCAGTCTAACTACTCTTCTTTTGTCACTTGTAGATTCCTTTTCTCCTGCGCCATGAACTCGTGAATTCTCCTGTTCAACCAACCTTCAATTTCCTTCTTAGTTGGATTCCAATGATACGACATCAGACATCTCTATTTTTTTATGGTCCCAGAAATGGAACCATTTGTTGGCTTGATGGGGCTTGACCTAGGTTTCGAGTTAATTAGCCAAACAAATCCCTACAATACTGGTCCTTTTGGCAATAGCCCGTGGAGCGCAGACTGAGGTCTCACCCAAAGTAGTATGGGGGGATGCTGGAACCAAATTTCTACACCCTTGAGATGACTGAGGGGTCGATTTAGTCCAACTGTGAATAACTTTGTTTAGGTCACTTCACACACTGTCTTAATCTGCAAGACCTTCGTGATTGGTTACAATCGCCTTCGCGCAACCCTAACCAGGGGCTGAGGTGCTTTCGCGCTGCTAAGGTAGCGATCTGCAGTAATTCCCCAAGCTACACCATAGATCTTACTTATCTTCTTATAACTATTAGTTAACTTCAAGTAAACAGATACTTTATATTATATTCTCTTAATCAACACAATCATGTAAGTTCGCACATCATATAAACATCATAAATGTAATTTATACTCAATACATCAATGTAGAAAACAATAAATAAATACACAGGAATGGTATAAAACTTCTCTTTATTACTGCTTCAATCAGTTACAGACTCAACCTGCCCTGCACACTCAGCTGTGGACTACTAGGCATTTGCGTACTTAGTTGCAGAGCCTTCTCCTATTCTACGACTCAAGACTCGAATCTACACTTAGATTGTTGAAAATAGAAACAAGAAATGCTAAAAATAGCATTGCTATAAATAACATTTCAGGATATACTCCAACTCAATTGGAAATAGAAAAAAATAGAAATGCTAAAAATAGAATTGCTATAAATAGCATTTTGGGATAGATTCCAATTTTAATTAGTCCCTGAATTAAAATTGAGAATTAAAATTCGAATTTAGTCTCACTGGCTATTTGAAAAATAATTAATTAATTCATCTTGAGTTAATTAGTTGGATAAATTCAAACATGAAGTCTTTGTGAAGACATGCAATAGTTATCCCTTTGATTGAGGAAGTTATCCCTTAATTAAGGATATAAGGATGAGTTGTAATTAGTTAGCTCAGTTAACTGAGATAAGTCTAGTTAAATTAGTTCCAAACAGTTGGAGGAACTAATTGTGAGTTCAGTCAGTTAATGCATGCATGCATGCAACTAGCGTTCTGCAGATAAATGAATATTCTCTCATAAATAACTCATGCATGTCAATTTAGACAGAGACCCAGTTGAGATTAAAGGAAGGGACAATGTACTATCAGTTGGAGGAATTTTCCTATGAAGGAAACTCATCCATGCAGAAGGAATTATCTCCTTCAAGATTATGCAATTATTTCAAAGGTCAATGTTGTGTGAGGTGAGAATCACACAGGTTGCAACTGGAGGACCTAGGAGAAACTGCGCAAGGAAATAGGAGGCTTGGAGGACTGAAGGAAGGCATATGTGTTGTCTATTATGTCTATGAGTAGCAATGAGGGATTGTACTGAGAGTTGGATAGCTTGAGAGCTAAAGCTTTGTATAATCCTGAGATATTTCCACTTGTATGATAATACAGATAGTGGGGGTTTTAGCTGAGGCTTTCCCCAGAGTATTCTTCTGTGTTTCATGTGTCATTGAATCTTCTTCTCTGTTATATGTGTTCTGTTTGATCTTGATCAAAATAGATTAAGCTTCCGCAAGTTTGATTGTAGAATTAGATTAAGTATTTTTCTTTAGTACACTGCATAATCAATTTAATCTACAGTGAGAATTTCTATATGGTATCAGAGCTAGCTGATCTATAGAGAAATTTCTACATAGGATCGGAGCCAAGTTCATCAGAGAAATGAACAATATACAAAATCAATTTCTTATCACATCTCAAAGTTCACCAATGGTGTTCAATGGCTTGAGACTCGAGTATGCCCTGGATGGCAACTCAAGTTACATAGCTTGGAAGGATCGCATGAATGCCGTATTAGAGGAAAATGGTTTGAAGGACTTCATTGATCAAGAAGTCCCTAAGCTAGCAGCAGCTAATGCCAATGAATTGGCGGAATAGAAGAAATGTGTGGTGAGAGTGATGAGGATTCTTTTGGAGGGAGTTCGAGACCATATTGTCTTGAGTCTCCATGGGAAGGAGACTCCATTTTCAATGTGGAAGACATTGAAGGACCTATATCAGAATAGCAGCGACCAGAGGAAGCTAGTGTTGAAGGACAAGTTTCCGAAAATCAAGTGTGAAAAGGGTGACACAATCTCTACATATCAAAACAAGCTCACCACCCACAAAGATGAGCTTGGACGTGTAAGAATCACGATAGCTGATGATGATATGGTGAGCCTTTCTCTCCTCGGTCTTCCTAAGAGCTAGCATAGCTACCAAGACTCAGTGAATGGAAGAGAGAAACTATCAGATTGGGAACGACTGTGGTCGGATTTGATGCAGGAGGAGATCACGAGAAGCACCAGAGATGGTTCTTCATCTAAGCATGATGATGAAGAAAATCTAGCCTTGGCAAGTAAGGTGAGGAAAGGGAAAGGGAAGGCTTCCCATTCCAAATCGAGTTCTTCCCATGGTGGGAAGAAGATTGACAAATCTAAAGTGCGATGCTTTAATTGTCATGAGGTGGGCCATTATACAACAAATTGTCCATTGAAGAAATCAAAGAAGGGATCCTTGAAAGGATTAGATGGTGAGGCACTGGCTTCATAGTTTGAATTGGATTTTACCCTCATCGCATGCATGGTTTGATCAATGGTGGGTTGTGTTTGGTACCTGTACAGTGGAGCCTCATTCCACATGACTGGCAATAAGAGTTTATTCAGTACCTTGGAGGAGAAAGACCTCCAGATGCGCATAGAGATGGGGGATGATGGAAAGTATGATGTTTCAGGTGAAGGTACGGTTGTTTTTAGAGGGAGCATAGAGCTTCTCTCACCTTGACTGATAAGTATGTGCCTGGACTTAAGAAAAACTTGGTATTGGTTGTGATGTTGGAGGACAAAGGCTACGATGTTGTCTTCAGTAAGGGAAACGTTTTCCTTAGACACATCACCACAGGTTAGGTGAAATAGATTGGTTCACAGGTATAGAACCTGTATGCTCTTGAGGTTCAAGATGCATGCAAAGCCTTGAGGAGCAAGGAAACTGTTAGAGACTTGGTGGTTGAGAGGGAGAGTACATTACCTCTCAACATGCAGTGCTAGAAGAAGTCTCAGACAATTGTGGAGGAGCCACAATTGGTGAAGCAGCTTCAGGAGGTTGTGGAGCAGCCACAACTAGAGAAGTCAAGAGGAGATCGAGTGGAGGCATCCACTCATGTAGAGACCTCCAGTAGGGGGAAATTTTGAGCCAAGTGGGCAGAGGGATCACATGCAGCCATACCTCTAGGTGTGAGGTGGGGCGATGTGAAGAGATAGTCCCAAGAAGGCTGAAATAGGGGCAGGATCCTTGAGGTACCCAACCTCTTTTATTAGACCTTGCTGCGGGAGCCCCAACAAGGAGTAGTAGGACTGGCTAAGTGGGTAGAGAGATGCAGATGGAGCGGCAGAGGGAGCTTCAGTATCAGAGGGTGTTTCTAGCCTAACAGGGAGGTCAATTACTTCTCAGTAATTGAGTTGCAGTGCAGCACTGGAAAACACAATGCAAGATGACGAGAGGAGGTGCAATGCAGATGTAGTGCTGGGAGATAGGACCAACAACAACATAGATGTAGCAGGAGGAATCAGTGTGATTGATACAGTCAGAGATCAAAGTGACAGAGGCTAGAGTAGTTAGATACTGAAGGGCACAGAGGTTCATAGTTTTCAGTCGATAGAGGCAATAACAGTCAGAGACTTTGATGACAGAGGCATCATTCTAATTCAAGTTGGATATTTTTTGTATTCCTAGAGTTGCTGGAGCAACAAGAGTTGAGAGAAGTGTTGCATGCAGAACATTCCAAACGTTCAGGAACAGGTTCAAGTTGAATGCCTTTCATGTTGAGAGGGAGTGTTGAAAATAGCAACAAGAAATGCTAAAAATAGAAATGCTAAAAACAACATTGCTATAAATAGCATTTCAGGATATACCCCAACTCAGTTGGAAATAGAAAAAAATAGAAATGCTAGAAATAGAATTGCTATAAATAGAATTTTGGGATAGATTCCAATTTTAATTAGTCCCTGGATTAAAATTGAGAATTAAAATTCGAATTTAGTCTCACTAGTTGTTTAAAAAATAATTAATTAATTCATCTTGAGTTAATTAGTTGGAGAAATTCAAACATGAAGTCTTTGTGAAGACATGCAACAATTATCCTTTTGATCAAGGAAGTTATCCCTTAATTAAGGAGATAAGGATGAGTTGTATTTGAGTTGTAATTAGTTAGCTCAGTTAACTGAGTTAAGTCCAGTTAAATTAGTTCCAAACAATTGGAGGAACTAACTATGAGTTCAGTCAATTAATGCATGCATGCATACAACTAGTGTTCTAGATAACTGAATATTCTCTCATAAATAACTCATGCATGTGAGTTCATATAGAGACCCAGTTGAGATTAAAGGAAAGGATGGTGTACTATCAGTTGGAGGAATTTTACTATAAAGGAAACTCATTCATGCAGAAGGAATTATCTCCTTCAGGATTGTGCAGTTATTTTAGAGTTCAGTGTTGTGTGTGAGGTGAGAATCACACAGGTTGCAGCTAGAGGACCCAGGAGAAGCTGCGCAAGGAAATAGGAGGCTTGGAGGACTGAAGGAAGGCACATGTGTTGTCTATTCTATCTATGAGTAGCAGTGACGTATTGCATTGAGAGCTAGATAGATTGAGAGCTAAATCTTTGTGTAACCCTAAGATATTTCCACTTGTATGATAATACAGATAGCAGGGGTTTTAGCTGAGGCTTTCCCCAGAGTATTCTTTTGTGATTCATGTGTGATTGAATCTTCTTCTCTGTTATATGTGTTTTGTTTAATCTTTGCTCAAAATCGATTAAGCTTCTGCAAGTTTGATTGTAGAAGTAGATTAAGTATTTTGCTTTAGTACATTACATAATCAGTTTAATCTATAGTGAGAATTTCTACATGGTATCAGAGCTAGTTGATCTATACAGAAATTTCTACATAGATAAGGCTCAATTCTTCATCCTCATTCCTCAATTGATTTTCTTTAGTGATTTACAACTTAGAGCCTCGCTCTATTTATACAATCCCATGGTCCGTGGACCATGGGTAGATCTCTAAAGCTGACATTACATTTACAAAAATGAGGGCGGACAACCCTATGACTCATTACAAGTTTGCACTCCGCACCCACAAAACGTGGAGTCTTTACATCGGATTTATTCAAAATCTGGGCTTTAAGCCCCAAAACTTCCCTTGGGAGATCCCGCGCTCAACATTTTGCACCGGTGAATATTCAAAATTTTCAGCTCAATTCAGGTGGTGGAAGAGGACATGTCATTTTCAAGGTGAGATAACGTGGACTCTTGGTCTAAATATCCGAGCAAGGGACTTTGGAAGTCATCCTTTTTTTCTCTTTATATCCCAACATTGTTGAGCCATGGGTGTGTAACTTGTGCGTGTGTAAATTATACAATGCATGTGTGTGAAGTCTACAGTGCGGGTGTGTCCTTTATTGAATACACTCTTGTTTGAGGCAAGGTGGTTACTACTATTGGAAAGGTATTTCCAAGCCCTTGTACTGGGTTAATTTTTTGTGGACATTCCTTCATTTTGTTTGTCAAAAGGGCTGAAAAAATTGTATGGCTGGTTCTGAGGGTTTGAGTGATGTTCTGGATTGAAGAGCCCCTTCACGAAAATAGGATGAGATCTAGGAGAGGGCCATTTAGTGAGGATCTAGATAAACTGTTACCTAGGATTAGACTTTGGGTTTTGTGAAAGGGATCACCTGCACCTCGACTTACTTCGAATTTCTTACTTTCAGATCCATTAGGTGAAGTCTGTATTCTGGTCCGCTTTCTGTTTTTCTTTCTAGTTTGTATGATGGAGAAGATTCCTCCTTACTTCCATAAGGAGGTAGGGGAAGGAGATACCAGGTGACCTTCTTGTATAAGCACAACTCCAATAGGATACTGTGAAGCACCACTTATTAGAACTGAACTATTTCACTTTGCCTGCAGGAACACCTTTTTTTGGTTCTTTCAAGTTTTTCCATAGCCATTGGTAGAGATATTTGATATTTGTCTTCCAGTGATTAGTTTTTCATCTTTGATATGTTTCATTGCATGTGCAAATATTTTTAGAAATCTTGGATGTGTACATTTTTGTAAAGTTTTATTTGTTTGTGTATAGCATGCATTGCGGCAAGGATTACATCATATGTTGAAAGTTTTTTGGAGTATGTTCTATAAAACTATTATTGGGATGGTTTCCATGATCACTTCCTGCCAATTGCACTGCGTTTTGTAGAGTCTTGTTACTCTTAAAATGGGAGTTGCAGTTTGAATGGCATTGCAATACCTTGAACTGCTTTTCTTTTCAGACTGGGAGAATCCTTTTATGCATCTTAGAATAAATTGACATGTGATTGTATATAAATATCTTATTAGGATACATATCTCTGCATTTTGGAGCTACAATTTCAAAGATGAAGCATTTCTTGTAATGGAAATCATTGGCAATTATATGAGAGGGGATAACTATGATAAATCGATTCATTATAAAATTATATGTCTTGATAGTTTCTCAAACTATCTACAAAATAATAGGTTGGGCCTCTTGTATGCAAGGTTTTTTTTTTTTTTTTTTAAATATCTTCTACATTAACTTTCATTGTATGCATTATTGTTAATGACAATTTCATGTATGAGTCCCACATGTATTGTGTTTGAGTCCCTACGCTAAATATGGGTATTGTTGAATTGCCAACAAGCTATATGGTCAGATTTTTTAATATGCTTAGTCTCACATTGTCTACAAAATCTACTTTCAAAATATGGTGCAAAGCAATATTTTTATGATTTCTTTTTAGAACATAAACATAAATCAGTTGTAGTAGGACATTTCCAGGATGGGAAATTCCCCATTTGATCAAACAACACTTTAACTAACTAGTCAACAAGAATATTGTGAAATATATATTAAGGAAGTTATTGAAATTTAATAAAAATGGTTGGTTGACTGATCAAGAGAATAAAAAATGACATCTGATAATTCGTCAATGGTAGTGTACAGATGCACACTATCATATACTTTGATACAATTGTAACACTTACTATCTCGATTCTTCAAACAAGGACAATGATGAATTGATAATGTTGGGAAATGACCTTGAAATTATGACTTGTGAAGTTTTTAAGGTAGCATGAGGCTTTTTAATTGCTTTTTAAATTGGTTCTTGTCATGAAGGAGCAGAGTGAAATACAATGACTGCAGGCAACTGATATTCCATATCATTTGTGGGAGAATATATTGGCTAGACTATCGATTTCGAACTTGTTCAGGATGTTGAGAGTTTGCACAACTTGGAATTCAATGGTGTGCAATTAGATTCATTTCTAATGGCCTACAAGAGGTTACCCCCACAAGACCTTTTCTTCATTATCTTTGCAGAAAATTATAATAGAAATATTGTTGTTGCCTATGATCCTATAGATGACAAGTGGGTTGTTATTCCCATGTCCTACATTTCATCTTCATGCCCTTGTTTTGTTACATGTTCAAGGGTTTGTAAGCCTATAGTATCAGGTGGGGGTCTATTGGTAGTAGGAAACAAAAAGGGGTCCCTTGTTGTCTATAATTTACTCACCAAAACCCATAGGGTTTTGCCTCCCATGTTACCTATGAAGTCTCCCTATGTTGTAGCAATGGTGGTGTATCTAGAGAGAGACAATGAGTATCAAATTTTGGTTGTGAGTATTATTGATGGGATTTCTTCATAGGTGTATGATTCTAGGAGTGATTCATGGAACATTTGTGGTAGTTTTGATGGGAGGTTTTTCATGTTAGGGAATGCTTCTCATTTAGATGGAATTTTGTTCTACCTCACCCATGGTCCTGATCACTTGTTGGCCTCTGATGCTGATGTCAAAACTTGGGATTTGGTTGAGGTTACCATGCCCCCTATGGTTTGCCCACATATACTGGAGGGGGGCCCTTGATTCTTGTTGGGGGTATCAAGGAGCTTGGATTTTTGAAGAGTATTAGTATATGGGAGCTCAATGAGTCTGTCAAGCAATGGCAGAAAGTGTGTAGTATGCTTGATCATATCTTCAGTAAATTTAGTCATGGTAATCTTAATCACTTTTTCACTATTGGTCTTTGGGGCAAGATTTGCGTTTACAGAAACTACTCTCCAGTCATTTTCATGTATGATCTTTTCGAGAACAGATGGCGTGGATTTCCACACTATGCTCTTTACAGTCACTTGTGTAAGCTAAGCTAGTTTTACCTTGCATTGGAGCACTACCTTGATGTGATGGTATAATGTAGGTATCTTAGTTAAATTATTCCCTATAATTCAATCTCATAAATTACATTCAAAATTGTGGCTTTCTTACCTTCATTTGTGTCTCTTTGTAATTATCTGACAAAGATAGGGAATTCTGCTAGTTTAGATGGCTTTTTGTTGACTGACCCATGTAGAAGGAAATTTCTCCATGGATAGGCTTAAGTTTATATTTGAGTTTTTCCTATTAGCCCTTTCATATCTACATAAGTAGTCGAATTGGAAAACTCAAATAGTCTTGCTGACAAGAATCACAAAGTTTTATTGATAAGCATTGCAGGTGGGATGGGGAATCCATCAACACTTCCTATTTGTAATACGGGTATGTAACAGTGCAATGAATCAACTTAAAACAAATAGATGTAAAAAAACAAACTAGTGACAACAAGAATAAAGAAAAACATCTGCTCTCATTACTGGGAATTCTAAAACCATTTCTAAAGAACAAGGAGGATGGGACCTTAAAAATATAATATGGTTAGAAAAAACTTTAGTCACAAATGGAATCTAGAAGATTTAGGCCAATGTGAAGCCTGCACTGCTTGGTTTTGGAATTTTCATTTATTTGATGATGAGAAAAATTGGTATTTGGCTAGGCAGTGACCTTAAAATTAGAGGATTGTTATTATTAATAATTTCAAATGAATAGTGTAATGATAGCAACATAATTTATGAGGGAGCATTTCTTAGGGCTGTAGCAATTTCTTTTACTTACACAATAGAAAAAATATAGCGGTGTGTTGTAGCTAGGCAATAATTGCCTTGGAGTTCAGTTCTTTGGAGTTTGAGTTCTCCCAGAAACCTCTAGTTTGCACAGTGAACAATTCAGGAACAATTTTCACACAACTGTTGATAATGACCAAAACTTAGACTTTGCAAACCTACGTATTGGTGTTATATTTACTATTCTTATGCACAGAATTCAGTGGTCTATAGCAGACCCTTTCATCTATTTGGTTGAATTTTCTCAACTCTCTATTGTATGATGTATATTGTTGGAGGAAGACCTTTTCCACAGTTTGGTTGACATTACTCAACACTTCTTTGTATCTTGTTGTAGGAAGATATATTTGCATTGAATATCAATTTCACTGTGGAAGTAGTTGGAGTGCCACAACTCATAACTTTGTGAAAGAGGATGTGGTGAGGAGTCTATGACTATATTTTGAGCCAGTTCAAACCTCATTCAAATCCATTAACTTAGATGAGTAGATAATTGTTGGTATGGTTAAGGATGTTTGAATCAAGTTGGGGGAATGGATAAAAAGGAAAAGCCTCACCATTGTTCTTTTGGATGACTATTAGGTGGTGTTTGGACAAGAGTTCATGCAAACAAAGAAGGAAATTCCCATTCTTCACTTAAATAGAATGTGGATGCAAAGTTTAAATCCTAACCATGGCACATGGCAACCTTATTTATGATGTGAACACAAAAGATTGTTATGGTTTAAGAAATTTCATGTTCATGGTATACTACGAAGTGTAAGGGTTAGGTTATGATATTCTATTTTCTAAAATAAGTGTGATTGTTGTGTTGATGTCTCATTTGTTGTTAATGAGGTAGTAATAGTTTTCCCACATTATCTGCCATGTTTATTTCCCAAAATTGTTGAGTACTCCTGAGCTACTAATGCCATAAGTGAACACTGAGAAGATGTAATAGGATCTTAATCCATTTATAACAGAGTTCATAAGAATTTTCGTATAGCAACACAATTAAAAGAATACAAGAACAATTTAGTTTTCAAACAATTGTCCCAACTCACAATTCTACAAGACAAAAAAACATTGCCACTTATTTCTACTATCAAAATGAAGGAGAATAACTTCACTGACTAGAATTTTAGAAAATGGCATATTAGAGTGTGTCTCCACTTTTCACAACCATCCCAACTCATACTTCTATAGAACAAAGAAAATTGTCATCTATTTCTAGTATTGAAATGGAGAGTGACTTCAATAACTTTAATTTTAGATAATAGCATATAGACCGACGTACTTCATAGTTTATAGGTGAGGATGTTGCTAATGAATGTTAGTGGTAATTCAATATGTCCATGCATCAAGAGTCAAATTTATTAAAAATTATAATTATTCTAAAAAATCATCTGAATATGCCTTACAAATTCAAGTGAAAAAGGCTCTACGATACCCATAATTCATTCATTGTCATATACCTTACAAATTCAAGTGAAAAAGTCTCAAGTGAAAACCTTCAGTTATAGAGGCAATATGAGCATCGAAAGACAACGAATGACTTATGGGTATCGTAGAGTCTTTTTCACTTGAATTTGGCTTGTTCAAATTTTCTGATGTTTCACACATACATTTAATTTAATAATTCTCCAATATTTATTATTAGAAACTATTAAATTAAATTATTATAATGTTTATGTGGGTTTAATAATAATAATACTTGATGTTACGTTATTTAAGCCACATAGTTCAGTTAGATGTATGTAACACCAGTGTGCTTTGATTTCTCTCTTTTATTTTATTTTTATTTTCATTTCTAGCTATCCTTTGTGAATCATGATATATATATTAATTTACCTTATTTGTCATTAATGAAGTTTTGATTTAATAAGGTTTCATGAGTTATGTACCTACCATCTGTTTTTCCCAAAAAACATTATTTTATTTAAAACAATCTTTATTCAATAATCTGAGTTATTTATTGGTTTAATTAAAAAATATATTTAATTTACACTATTTTACAATGACTATTCAATTTTGATTATCACAAGGGAATACCCCCTGCGGTGAAAGGGAGGTAATCCCTTGTCACCTAGAGCAGGACGATCTAGGATCCTCAGTGATGTGATCTCAAGTTGTCCTCTCTTACCGAGACAATTTGAGCACCAACACAACACTTTGGATAATTTGTTTGCCATAGCCTCAGCTAGGACAACCTTTTCTTCAACAATAGAAAACAATATTGAACATTTGAGGAAAAGGGTAAAAGAGAAACATAAGAGATTGAAGAAAGCACATCAAGAAATTGAAAGATCACAAAAGGAAAATTAGGCTTTATTGGCTTCTAGATCTTATGATAACATTATTAGAGTGCAACATTAGAGGTGAATAAATAATTGGAGGATATTGTGAAGCAATTGTATTAGGGTCTCCTCCAGAAGATGGTTGCCATACTCATCTAGATTCAAAATGCAGTTAAAGGGAAAGGTGTGCAACACAAGGAAACCTTGTCAACCATTGATATGATGCATACATGGAGTACAAAACACCTTGATTCACTAGAAGAATTTCCAAGAAAATCTAACTAAGTTGGGAAAGAGATAAAGTTGAAATTAGACTCTCCATCCAATGCAGGAAAAGCTCGAAAATGATGTGATAAAAACTAAGAACACTTATCAATAACATCACATCATGATGGGTAGACTAATAAAATATCACAAGTTAGTCTCCATTAGAGCCTAAGGAAAGGTGAGGCATGAGAAGGATATTGAACATGAAGTATAGGCAATGATTCCTGCACACCAACTAGCGTTCACATAAAAAGATACAAAACAGACAAAAGAGGCATTGGGACAACATTTGGTGGAGCCCCTTAAGTTGCACACTATGCTAACTTCATTATTTCATAGAATCCAAGATTAGTTGAAGAAATGGTGCTTGATACGTGTCAATATGAAGTCCTCAATGAAATCTTAATTTCAAGAAAAGTTTTATCTATTGCAGTACATTATAAGGATTAACATAGTCATATGACCCAAGGGCTACAAATCTAAGTGCATTCCTTATCAATTTTTGGGTTGGGTCCATGTTAGGTGTTTATTTCGATGAAAATATTAATTTGAAATTTTAATATAATTATGCAAAAAAAAATATAAAGTAAATTTGAAATCAGAGATGATGGTAGGTGAAAATTCATGGACGGTGAAAAGTCACCTCACCTTTGTATAAATATAACTTTCTAGCAAGGAGAAAAGGATCTTAGTTTTTGGACTCCTAGAATATTTTGAAAGGGAGAAGCTTGTAATCACATTGAGGACTAAGTTTTAGCTTTATGCACTCCCAACATTCTTGAAGATACTTTATGATTTGGCATTCAATGCCACCTCTAATATTGAGAAGCCTGAAGGGCCATGGAAAGGATTTTCTTATCATGTGTTATTGATTATTGTAAGAGTTTTCTTTATTTCTATTCATTAATATATGATTGTTGTGTATTTGTGGCAAGTTAATGAACTATTTTATTAGCTATAAACTCTCATCATTCTAAGAATTTCTTGCTGATTTTACATGTTTTTATGCTGGTTGATGATTGTAAATTGTTTCACAATTAATAGCTAGTATACTTTAGCCACCATGTATCTTAATCAAAGATTGCTATCACACTTTATTTGAGATTCATTTTTATTATAAATCCAATGTAGCATTCATTTTACAAACTCATTTAAAGTATTTTTATTGAAATTGATATTACTTGCATCTCATCAAGGACTTAATTTGGGTTTCCTTTTCATATCTCATCTCTCCAAAATTTAACATTCACAAAAGTATTAGATTAAATATAAGCCAAAAAAATGGATGGGACTCATCCCAAATGGTGTAAATCCTAATTGGGGCTTCATACTAGATAGATCCCCTTAAGATTGTAAGTGGTGCATTCAACCTCGTCAACATGTTACAAAGCTTGTAATATTTTAAAGCATCTTTATACACAATAAAGATGCACCTTTCAGATTTACTATCCAATTTGGTTGTTTTCTCCATTAGAACATGTACTTATGAATCACAACCAAATACCCTAATATGTGAGAGAGAGGGTTTCTTACCAATCCAAACCTCATGTGTAGTCTTATCCTCCAACATTGATGAAGGTGATTTATTACCTAGGTAACATGCAATATCCACTGCCTCTTCCCAAAATTCCCGTCCTAACCTAGCACCACTAAGACTTCTCCTTGCCTTTTCCATTAGCATCCTATTCATCCTTTTTACAACTCCATTTTGTTGAGGTGTGTATGGAGCAACCTTGTGCCATGCTATACTACACTTCTTACAATTTTTTTTTGAATTCCTTCTTGTGGAACTCTCCACCATTATTAGTGCTTAACACCTTCATCTTCTTATCTATCTAATTTTCCACTAGAGCCTTTTAGTATTCAAACCTTTCAAAGACTTCATATTTCTTTCTGAGGAAATATATCCATGTATTCCTTGAGAATTCATCTATAAATGAGACATAGTACACATATTTACCTAGCGATGGAACTGACATAGTCCAAACAGATCACTGTACACTAGTTGTAATATTCCTTCTCCCCTCTTAGCACTAGAGGAGAACCTCACTCGATTATGGTTCCCTTATACAAAATGTTCACAAAAATAAAAATACAGAGAGAAATTAGACATACCTTCTACCATACCATTACCATGTAGTATTCAAAGGACATTCTCTCTAATATTTCTCAGTCTTTGATGCCACAACATAGTTTTTTCTCTAGAAACTTCAAGGTTTTATGCTCCACTCTCAGGAAAAATATAATCATTACACCCATCAATAAAAATACTACCCAACAAGTTGTACAAAGTTTCGATATGAACTCCCCTCATCAATACCAATGCTCCTTGAACCATCTTGCAAGTATATTTCACATACAATGTTTTTACACATACATCATCCACCATGCTTATAGAAATTAGATTTTTGGCTAATCCTATAATGTGTAGAAAATGAGGGTGTATTATAATCTTTCCACCTATCAACTTTAACTTGAACTTTACTCATCCTATGATATTGGTTTTCTTATCATCACCTAGGAAGACATCAACACCATCATAAATCCGATACTCACAAAACTACTCCCTGTGGGGAGTCACATGAAAGTATGCACTTGAGTCATTCAACCATGTCTCATGATCTACATGTGTACTTGAAGAAGCCAAGTACACATCCCCACCTTCACCTAAGGTTCTGTAGAAGGAACATCATCAGATCCCTTTCCTTTCTTAGTAGTTTTGGATCTACAATCTTTCCTATAACACCCTTCTTTTATGCATTTCTAGCATATCTTTACAAATTTTCTTGGATATTTAGATCTCCATCTAGATTTAGATCTCCCACTTGAGGACTTATTTCTATTTCTATTTTGGGAGCATCCTCTCACAAAAAACACATCTTCCTTTAGATTCTCCATGTTTTTCTATCTATCTCCTCCGACAACAAGGATGAGACTATGTAACATCCATGGTGAAAATTATATGTAATAATGTAAATAAAGGCAAAATAAGACCACGGGTAAAGAACACGTATTCCAAGTTGAATGTTGGGCAAAGATATCCTGGTGGGCAAAGATTCAGATACAAGATTCCAAGTTATGCAATTTCTCTGATCAGAGTAGGTTATCCCTTACTGGGGGTGCGTTGATTCTAGAAATTTGGGAAAAATAAAAAAAATCCTAAAACTTCCTCTTCCAGGAACTTCCAGGAGTTGTTACAACCATTTATATTGGATAATAAATTTGAGTCCTATCACATACTACCTTGGATATTTCACCTCTTATCCCTTAAACTCATCATCCCATCAAGAGTGGATCTCAAGCCTAGATTGGTAAATGGATAATAATTCCTAAACTACCATCATCTCCTATATATTTACTACCATCCCATTGTTCGAATAGGGGAAATTACGAAAGAAAATAAACATTCAGTTATACATTGACCAAGAAAAGCTCATAGCTATTCGGAAAACTGAATTCAAACACACAAATAACAACACAAGATTTACGTGGTAAAACCTTGACAGGGTGTCAAGGAAACATCCACAGGGTAAGGGATTGAAATCTCTATTCAATCAATAATGATTCTCCACACAACAGTTCAGGCATTCATTTGGTTTTATATGTGCCTCCTTAGTTACATAATCGATGATTCAGTATAAACCTAACTTGTTACATTTTACCCAAATTTACTTAATTAGTTGTCAAAATTCCAACAAACTCCACCTTGACGACAATTTTCCTAATCCCTTGCCCATGCCCATTCACCATCTTTTCTACAAGCCAAGAGAAGCTAAACACCATCGTAGCTTCTCTACTATAACTGGCTTTGTGAATATGTCTGCACAATTCTCCAGCGTATGGACCTTTTGAAGAGATACTTTTTTGCCATCGATCACATGTCCCAGAAAATGATACCTTACATCAATGTGCTTGGTTCTGCTGTGATAAGCAAGATTTGTAGCCAAGTGAATAGCACTTTGACTGTCACAAAGTACATTCACTTTCTCATGTGTCCTTCAAATCTCATCAAGCATACCCTTTAACCAGATTGCTTCTTTACTAGCATCTAAAGCAGCTATATATTCTGCTTCAATAGTGGACAATGCAATTGTTTCTTGAAGCTTTGACATCCAACTAATTGCTCCACCTGCAAGAGTAAAGACATAACCTGTAGTAGATCTTCTTTTGTCCAATTCACCTGCATAATCAACATCTACATATCCACAAACTAATCCTTCACTACCAGTAAAGATGATGCAATGTCCACTTGTGCCTCTTAGGTATTGAAGCACCCATTTCACTGCTCGCCAATGTTCTTCACTTGGATTTGCCATGAACCTGCTAACAACTCCAATTGCATGTGAAATGTTAGGTCTTGTCGATACCATCGCATACATTAAGTTGCCTACAACATTTTCATTTGGTACATGAGACATATACTGCTATTCTTCATTAGTTCTAGGACTCAAAACCAAAGAAAGCTTAAAATGGGAAGCTAATGGAACATTAACAGGTTTCACATTGTTCATATAGAACTTTTCAAGTACTTTCTCCACATACTTCTGTGGTGATAACCAAAGCTTACCATTTTTCTTGTCTCTGTGTATCTCCATGCCCAAGATATGTTTTGCTGCTCCAAGATCCTTCATATCAAACGTCTTAGAGAGCTAAGCCTTTAACCTATTGATCTCTTCCATGCTTTTGCTTGCAATAAGCATATCGTCAACATACAAATCTAAGATAATGAATATACCATTGAAACTTTTGAAGTATACACAATGATCATACTCACTTCTTATAAAGTTCTAGCTCACCATGAAGGAATCAAACTTCTTGTACCATTATCTGGGAAATTGCCTCAGACCATACAATGATTTCTTGAGCTTGCAAACTAATCTTCTGCTGCGACCTTGTACACAACCTTCTGGCTGTTCCATATATATCTCTTCATTCAAATCACCATGTAGAAAATCTGTTTTAACATCTAACTGTTCTAACTCAATATTAAGTAATGCAGTTAGTGCCAACACAGTACGAATAGAAACAAGTTTTACAACTGGAGAAAAAATCTCATGAAAGTCTATACCTTCAACCTGAGAATACCCTTTTTCTACCAGTCTCGCCTTATACCTTTCGATACTTCCATCAACTTTCTGTTTCAGTTTGAAGACCCACTTGCATCCAACAACAGTTCTCCCTTTAGGAAGCTCTACAAGATCCCAGGTATTGTTCTTGGCTAAGGAATCCATTTCCTCTTCCATAGTCGTTTTCCATTTTTCGCTATCTGTATCATCTACTGCTTCCTAATAACAAGAAGGTTCCCCATATTTAGTAATCAAAGCATAATATGAAGTAGAATCTTCATACCTTTTGCGAGTTTTTCTTTCCCTTGTAGACCTTCTTAGAGTGACTGGTTGCTGAACTGGTTCAGAGGCTTCAACGACTTCCTTTGTGTCTTCAACACCTTTTTCTCTAGAAGTCTCTCCTTCCTTTGATTGCCACTGAAAGGTATAGCCTCCAACTGAACTCATTGATTTGGCGATACTTGTTCCTATTCAATTCTTTCAACATTTGATTTTAAAAGAGAATATTCATCAAATGTTACATCTCTACTAATGACCATCTTCCACAATGTAGGATCCCACAACCTGTATCCTTTCATTGCATAGTCATACCCAACAAAGACATAACATTTCGATTTTGGATCTAATTTTGAATGCCGATTTTTAGGAATAAGAGAATGAGCATCACAACCAAATATCCTCAAATGTGAATAATCACAAGACTGACCTGTCCAAACTTCTTCAGGAATTTTACAATTAATTGCTACTAAAGGTGATCTATTAACTAAATAACAAGCAGTTGATACTGCTCTTGCCCACAACTCCTTTTGCAAGTTAGCATTGCTGATCATGATTCTCGCTCTTTCCATTTTGCTGAGGAGTATAAACAGAAGTTTTGTGTCTAATAATTCCCTCATCCTTATAGTATTGTTCAAATTCAATTGAAGTGAACTCACCACCATTGTCAGTTCTTAAACATTTAATAGGTTTGCTTGTTATTTTCTCTACTATCGCTTTAAATTGTTTAAGGACATTGAATACATCAACTTTCTTTTTTAGCATAAAGACCCAAACTTTACGGGAGAAATCATCAATAAACGTTAAAAAATATATAACACGTCCATATGATACAACAGGGGATGGTCCCCACAAATCATAATGAATATAATCTAAAATATCTTTACTATTATGATTTCCAACTTTAAATCTCTGTTTATATGTTTTCCATACACACAATGTTTACAAAATCTAACTTAAAGGATTTCAGATAGGGAAGAGATTTACGTTTCATCAATATTTGAAGACCTTTCTGGCTCATATGACCTAATCGTTGATGCCATAGATGAGTAACTGCTTCTTCCTTTTCTGACACAACTGCTACTTCATTGACTTGAGTATTTCATTTTAACCTGTAAAGATTTCCGACCTTTTCTTCTTTTATAACCACTCGGGCTCCTTTAAATATTTTCAAGATGCCATCCTGACCTGTAAACTTATAACCATCTGAATCCAACACTCCCAAAGAAGTCAAATTTTTCTTCAAATCAGGTACATGTCTAACACTAGTTAATGTTCTAACTATGTTATCATACATCTTAATCCTGATATTCCCCATCCCAACAGTCTGACATGACACATTATTACCCATAAACACAGAACTACCATTTAAATTTTCATACAAAGTAAACCAATTTTTGTGTGGACACATGTGATGAGAAGCACCCGAGTCTAACAGCCAGCTTTCTAAACCCTGAGAGACATTACATTCAGGTGAAGTTTCATCTATCATACATAATTCTTCAGCAGATAAAACTTCGTCTACCATACCTGAATCGACCTGATTCACTTCCTTCTTCGGGTTATCAGATTATTTTTGTTTCCAACAGTCTTTCTTCAAGTGTCCAATTTTATTGCAGTGCCAACATTTTGCCTTACACTTCTTTCCTTTTCATTTAGATCTATAAGACCCCCTTGGATTTTCTCCTCTTTCCTTTGAGTGTCCTCTAGCTACCATGGCTTCTGATGCAGCTGTTTCAGTACTGGATTTCCTTCGTACTTCTTCAGACAAGAGAGCTCCCATGACTGATTCAAACTTCAAAGAATCAGCAGTGCTCAAGATGATTGAAGTTATGAAGTGATCCCATGATTCAGGCAGAGAACACAAAAAGGTTATGGCTTTATCTTCTTCTTGACTTTTAACTTCCATATCTGTTAATTGGCATATAAGTGTATTAAAAACATTCAAATGTTCTGCAACTTTTGAGCCTTCTTTCATTCGAAGACTGTACAATTGTCTTTACAGATAAATTCTATTGGTTAATTACTTTGTCATATAGAGTTTTTCCAATTTTTCCCACAATCCTGAAGCTGTACTCCCTTCAACAATGTTGAAGAGAACCTCATCTGCCAGACATAACCTGATGGTACTGAGAGCTCGGGCATCCAAGTCCTCCCAGTCTGAATCAGTCATGGTTGCAGGTTTCTTAGTTGCCCCATCCAATGCCTTGTGCAACCCTTGTTGCACAAGCAGATCCCTAACTTTCAGTTTCCAAAGATAAAAATTGATCTTACTGGTGAATTTCTCCACCTCGAATTTTGCATTCGAAATCTTGGCCATTTTTTCTTTCCTCCTAGGGTTTCAGTATTTCAACTAGGGTTTCTTTAAAATAAAATATCTGGATTGTCTTCTTCCAACAAAGGGTTTTCCAAGTTTTTTTTATAATCAATTCTACTTCAATTTTCTGGAAAAAATTCACAAATTCCCCAACAATTTTTCAAATTGACTTAGAAAACATTTTTCTGAAAAAATTCCCTTTTGTTTAATTTCAATTTCTTGCTATTTAACAAACCCTGCTTTAGTATCCTAAAATTATTTTCTTCAATTTACTGAATTTATTCAACAAATTATGCTGGAAAAAAATACCCAGTTTGGTTTTCCCTTAGAAATCTTCTCCACACAGTTTTTGCACACCGAAATTCTCGGTGGATCTGGGTAGGCCAGCAAATTCTTTCTCTGATAAGCAGGTTAGCAACTTCTTTCTCCTCTCTCTGGCACATAACCCTTCAAGACAGCAAGACCACGATTTTGGCACGCAATAGCTCCACAGACAATGCCTTCCTCTTCGCTGGACAACAACTCTTGCCCTCACACAAGCAGGCTCTGCCTGGTTCAATGGCTCTTCCATGCAGGTAGCACGTAGGGACAATGCCTTCCTATTCAGTAGTAGGCTCACACACAGCAATGGCCTCACGTGGTTCTGATATTCTTACAAGTGGTCTTCACGCAGGTCTGGAAACTTATTTTTCTTGCATGCAGAGGTCACAGTCCTCCTAGCATATTTTTCTTGCACGCAAAGGTCACAGTCCTCGCAGCATATTTTTCTTGCACGCGGAGGTGTTCTAGACTCCTCACACAGACAATGGATTTCTCTGGTCACGTAGCAGTAGCACCAGAGTTAGCCACACAATACCAATAGCATTGCACGCAGAGGTGTTCTAGACTCCTCACGCAAACAACGGATTTCTCTGGTCATGCAACAGCAGCACCAGACTCACGCCATGCAGCACCAACAATATCTTCCTTGCTCCTTACGCAGAGACAACAACGAATTCCTAGCCTTCTCACAGAGACAAAAACAACCTTCACATAGGCAAATGCAGGGACTCACGTAGAGATAGGTAGCATACTCAAACGCAGATGGCCTCCTCACACAGATGGCTCCCACTTTTTTTCTCATAGAGAGATTGCTAACTCAAACTCAACTAACTCCCACTGATACCAATTGTTGTTCAAATAGGGGAAATGAGGAAAGAAAATAAATATTCAGTTATACATTGACCAAGAAAATCTCATAACTAACTGGAAAACTGAATTCAAACACATAAATAACAACACAGGATTTACGTGGTAAAACCTTGACAGGGTGTCAAGGAAGCATCCACGGGGCAAGGGATTGGAATCTCTATTCAATCAACAATGATTCTCCACAAAATAGTTCGGGAATTCATTTGGTTTTATATGTGCCTCCTCAGTTACATAATTGATGATTCGATATAAACCTAACTTGTTACATTTTACCCAAATTTACTTAACTAGTTGTCAAACTTCCAACACATCCACAAGCTAGAGGTTGGATTTTAGAGACTAATCATACACTTATGCTACTGCTTTGATCATAAGAGAGGTATCATTCCCATGCATTAAGGTGGCTTCGAGGTGTACATTATGGAAAGGAAGGACAAGTCAACTTGGAGGGATTTCTACAAGATAAGCTTCCACTTTTGGTTGTAAACTCTCTCCCTTTCATGTCAATACAAAGAGTATACCATTTTAATATATGTGTTATTGTTACAGATCCATTTGGACACATCACTCTCATCATCCAGATCAGTGTTTTAGGGCTCATCAAACCCTAATTTCAGTTGCTACATGCCCTAAATAAGTCACCCATTTGAATGCCTCCGTCCCAGACAGTTTCATGACATGTAGACATCTTGAAATGACCTTTAGAGGGACTAGCGTAGGGAGGCCCATGTAAGGGTGCACTGCAGAGTAGTTGAGTCCATGCCAGGGTTCTCTGCAGAGCACTTAGGCCTCCTTTCACCTGCGTTGGGTGAGTTTGAGCGAAATTCACATAGGGTTTAGGGAATATTCTTATCTTTGTTGAAAATGCAACAAGATGATGGAGCTTAGTGAAAAGAAGTTGCCTTCACTAAGTGGGCTTGCAGGCTATTTTTGGTGCAAAGTCTATTTTTAGACATATGGATCATGGTCTATGAGTTGTAGGATGCTATTTGTGGATGATTGGTCAAGTTGGTAAAAATAGATGGACCTCTATTTTTATACATATGGGCGGAGTCTATTTTTAGACTGCTAGGCTAAAAATAAAACAGTCGAATATTATTAGCTCTTAAAAATATTTGGACTATAAACATTACCTTATCCTCTTGGAGCACTTCAGTTCGAGCTACGGATGTGGCACATGCAGCTGCCAGAAGGAAATACGTGGTTCATATGGGTTACTTGAGCTATTGCATGGAGGACTTCAGTTAGGACTTTAGTGATTGAGTTCTGTGGAGTTGGATCAGGAGTTGATGGAGTTGTGTTCAGTTTGACTTAGTTGAACTAGTTTTAGTTAGTCTAACTGGAAAATAGACTAATGTTGAGTGGTGTGAATTAGTTATTAATTAATTCAATAATTATTAACTCATAAATCAACTAAAGAATACATCAGTTAACTCAATGCATGGACAATTCAGTGGAGACAAGTGTTAGAGGTGAGTGATAGGGCAAGACAGCTGTCAGTTGTGACTATAGTTGTGCATGTGATTTGCATAATCAGTGGGATTGAGTTGCCAATGAGGATTGCGTAGTGTCACACAAGGGAAATACGATTTTGGGGATTCATTCTCGTTGTATTCTCCATGCAGGATGGCGCAGTGGAGGCAGGCAAGCAGCATAGGTGATTTGAGCCAGTGATTGATTCAGATCTATCCTGTATTGTGTGTAATAGGTGGAGCTAGTATTGTATTGTTTACTGTTACATGATCTCAATCAATATAATATACAGATAGTTTGGGGTTTTTAGCGAGATGCTTTCCCCATGAAATATTGTGTTATGTGTGATTGATGCTTCTATATTCGCATGCAATTGTTTCTGCTTTCGCAAAATTGATGATCAATGGTAGATGAGATTTTGTATTATGCCTGCATTCCGCAATAGTGTATAATCAGGATAATCTCGGTTGAATAAGTGTCATATTATTCATGAAATTTCTACATGGTATTAGAGCTGGTTGATTTGTAGAAAAAGTTTTATAGGATATCAAAGCGAGGATTGATCAACGGATCTATTATTCAGAAAGTGTTTACATTTTATTTCTTCAGGCAGAGTCTCTAATCGGGTCAGGTAGCCTCTGGATTCATCCTTCTTTTGGAAGGTGAGATATCCAGTGAATGCCGATACAGTCGATCTTTGTATGAGAAATACTTTGTTCTCACGAATTTTAGATTAGAAGTGGTTGAGTTTTGAGCTGTTGGAATTCGAATTTGCAACAGTGTTTTCTTGGTGTCAAAGTTGAAATGTCTTTCAACGGATTGAGATTGGAGTATGCCCTAGAGGGTAGCTTGAACTATATTGCATGGAAGGACATGATGGAGGCGGTGTTAGATGATAATGGGTTGAAGGAGTTCATAGATGTGGATGTCCCAAAACCTACTGATGCTGCTCAAGTCGGGGATTGGCAAAAGGAGATAGCAAAGTGTTGAAGGATTCTGTTGGAGGGCGTGAGGGATCACATTGTGTCCAGCCTCCATGGAAAGGCTTCTCCATACTTGATGTGGAAAGTGTTGACAGATCTATTCCAAAGCAAGAGCGACCAGAGGAAGTTGTTGCTTAAGGATAAACTCAGAAACATAAAGTGTGAGAAAGGCGACAATATGCCCAAGTATCTCACGAAGTTCACCCAATGCCGGGATGAGTTGGGAAGTGTGGGGGTGGCTGTCGATGATGAGGACTTGGTGAGCTTGTTTCTCCTTGGTCTTCTGAAGAGTTGGCATTCCTATTAGGACTCTATTAATGGTCGGGAGAAGTTTCCAGTATGGGAGAGACTTTGGTCAGATCTTGTGCAAGAGGAGATCAAGCGGAATACCAGGGACAAATCTTCATCAAAGGCACCTGATGAAGAAAATTGCGCTTTGGCTGCTAAAGCAAAGAAGGGGAAGAACAAGAAAGCTTCTCATTCCGGTGCAAAAGGCAAGAAGCAAGACATGTCCAAGGTGAAGTGCTTTCACTGTCACCAGCATGGACACTATGCCACGAATTGTCCGTAGAAGAAGAAAAATAAGAAAGCTGCTGGATCTGCAGCGGGAGAGGCCTTAGCCTCACAATTTGAGCTAGATTTTTCGCTGATCACATGCGTGGTATCAAGTGTGGATGGATTGGTATGGTTCTTGGATAGTGGTTCGTATTTTCACATGATAGGAGATCGAGATTTGTTTTTTGATCTGGATGAGAAAGATCTTGGAGTGCACATTGGGATGGGCGATGATGGTAGATATAGTGCGACCGGTATCGGTACCATTTCCTTTGAGAGGGTGTCTGGTAAACCCTTCATATTGAAGGAAGTGATGCATGTTCCAGGATTGAGGAAGAATCTTATCTCTGTGGTGATGTTAGAAGACAAGGGATATGATGTTGTTTTCAGCGAGGGAAAGGCTTTCCTACGCAGCAAGACAACTGGAGAAACCGGGAAGATAGGGGTTCGAGTCAAGAACCTTTATTAGTTGCATGTAGATGACTGCTCAACAATGGCATGCAAGGCAGAAGGAGTGGTGAGCGAGGATGATGGCGAGCTGTGGCACTGGAGATTGGGCCACCTTCACCATGGAGCCTTGAAGATACTGTAGCAGATCTCTACTGGGCTTCCTAAAGGCACTCTTGCGCAGTCATATCAGTGCAAGGGGTGTATTTTGGGAAAGTTTGTGAAATCCACCTTTCACGAGAAGGATAGTAATGCCACGATGATCCTTGAAAGAATTCACACAGACGTGTGTGGACCTTTCTCAGTTGCTTCGACAGCAAAGCACAGGTACTATGTGATCTTTGTTGATGATTTCTCCTGAAAGTGCTGGATCTTCTTCATGTAGAAGAAGAGCGAGACATATTCAAAGTTCTGTGAGTTCAAAGCACTGGTCGAGAAGGAATTAGGGAAGAAGGTGAAGGCTCTTAGGAGCGAAAATGGTGGTGAATTCATCTCTGGCGAGTTCAAGGATTTCTGCAGCGCAGAAGGGATTCAAAGAGAGCTCATAGCTCCCCATAACCCATAGCAGAACGGGGTTACTGAGCGGAAGAACATAACGATCGTGGGTGATGCACGGGCGATGTTGCATGATCAGGGCCTACCCATTCACTTGTGGGCGGAGGCATGCAATACTGCAGTATATGTGCAAAACTGTTGTCCTCACAGGATACTTGGCATGAGTACACTCCATGAGGCTTATTCTGGTAAGAGGCCTGATATTTCCCATTTCAGGATTTTTGGTTCTCCTGTTTACATGCATGTAACAAAGGATGCTAGGAAGAAGTTGGAGCCGACTGCAGAGGTTGGGATATTTGTGGGGTACAGTGATACGTCCCATAACTATCGTGTGTATTTTCTAGATAGTCGCAAGACTGTTGTGCGACTGGATATAAAATTTTAGGAGGAGAAAGCCATGAAGTGTTCGCTTTAGAGGGAGCCACACTTGCATGCAGATGAGGAGCTATTAGTTCCTAAGGATGAGCTTCAAGATGTGGATCAACCACAAAAGGAAATTCATGGAGTGGAAGAGACCACTCATGCAGCGCCAACCATCAGAGGGCGAAAGTGCACTACAAACGCTGAGCGACTGGCTCAAGATGCAGAGAAGGTTGTAGGACCACCTACAACAGAGTGCAGGTAGAGACAGTCACCAGATCAGTACATTGGATACATGGCTCTTATGAGCAAATGTGTCGTGATGGAGCCATCCTCTTTCGAGGAAGCTGTGGAGGAACCCGCATGGGTAGACGCCATGGTGGAAGAGTATGATTCGATTGTTAGAAACAGTGCATGGGAGATTGTCCCAAGGCCGGAAGGGAAATCAATGGTGGGTTTGAGATGGATATACAAAGTGAAGCAGGCAGCTGACGGGAGTGTGGAGAAGTACAAGGCAAGATTTATTGCCCGAGGCTTCTCACAGATAGAGGGGATCGATTATGAGGAGACCTTTGCACCTGTCACAAGGTATTCTTCCATACCGATGATTCTTGCTCTCTCGGCGTAGATGGGGTGGCACATTCATCAGATGGATGTGAAGACTGTGTTCCTCAATGGAGTCATTGAGGAGGAAGTGTACATAGAGTAGCCCGAAGGTTTTGAGATATTCAGCAGCGAGTCGTATGTGTGCAGGCTCAAGAGAGCGATGTATGGGTTGAAACAAGCACCTCGTGCTTGGTACACACAGATAGACAGCTATTTCACCGGACTTGGATTCTCTAAGAGTGAGGCAGATCCTAACCTATACCAGATTTTGGTGGAGGGTAAGTTTCTTATCATTGTACTGTATGTGGATTATTTGATTCTAACGAGAGATGAGCTGTTGATACTTTCATGCAAGGAGGATCTTGTTCGGGAGTTTGAGATGAAGGACTTGGGCCTCCTTCATTATTTCCTGGGATTGGAAATTTGGCAGCACAGTGATGGATTGTTTATTTCTCAGGGTAAGTATGCTCGGGAGATACTGGAGAAGTTCAACATGCATGGCTGCAAGCTTGTTGATACTCCTCTTCCTGGAGGTTGGAGGAAGGAGGATGCTACTTCA